>PVJC01002769.1:0-76115 GCA_004026665.1 Murina feae | reverse complement strand
TATATCAATGAGTGAATCTAAGAATCAAGTGAATAAAAAATCTGATGAACAGAATAAACTGGTGAATAGAATAGAATCAGAGGCATAGAATGGAGTGGATGGACAATTTTCGGGGGTTAAGGGTGTTGGGGGTGCGTGAAGAGAATGGACAATTGTACACCTATGGATGAGGACAGTGGGGGGGCAAGGACAGAAGTTGGGGTGGGAAATGGGAGGAGGGGAGCTATGGGGGAAAAAATAGGAACAATTGTAATAATCTGAACAATAAAGATAAATTAAAAAATAAATAAACAAAAATAAAAATTAAAAAAAAAGAAGTTATTTCAATATTACTGACTGTATTCACCATGCTGTACATTACATCTCCATGACTTGTTTATAACTGGGAGTTGGTACCTCTTAATCCCTTTCATCTATATCTATCACCACCTCCATCCCTAACCCCTCTGGTCACCACCAGTTGGTTGTTTCCTGTATCTATGAGTCTTTTTCCAGTTTTATTGTTTTTGGATTCCACATATAAGTAAAATCATATTGAGTATTTCTCTTTGTCTGACTTTTAATCAGCATAATACCCTTTAAGGTTCATCCATGTTGTTGCAAATCACAAGATTTGTTCTTTTTTTATTGCTAATATTTCATTGTATGAGTGTATGAGTGTGTTGTGTGTGTGTGTGTGTGTGTGTGTGTACATCACAGATTTTTTTTTTATATATTTATGTATTGGTGGACACTTAGGTTGCTTTCATATCTTGGCTATTGTACATAGTGCTGAAATGAGCATTGTTTAGCCTAATGCTTTTGAGATCCTGAGCTATGGCTTCTTTGTGATAATATAAGAGGGCATGTTGTGGGGGAGAGCGGGGTATGATACCAACCAAAGGACTTTTATACATGCATATAAGCATAACCAATAGACATAAGACACTGGGGGGTAGGGGAGGCCAGGGCAAGTTCAAGGGGGAAAAAAAGGAGACATATGTACTACTCTTTGTAATATTTTAAGCTATAATTTTTTTTTAAGAAAAGAGGGCATGTGGCAGGAGGTAGGAGAGGCTGGGAGAAGGTCAATGGGGGGTGGGGGGAAGGAGACATGTACTACTATTTGTAATAAACAATAATAAATAAATAAATAAATAAATAAATAAATAAATAAATAACATAACTTAAATTTTAAAAATGGAACCAAAAGTAGTGTTTATACAAAATAAAACTTATGTAATATTTAAGCCAATGCATAGAAGGAAGTAATTTTGTACAAATAGATACTAGAACATAATATTACTTCTCATTTTTCTTTAATAAAAGCATAATCTTTAAATTGATCTCAGAGCACTATGCTATTTTATATTATATTATAGAAAATGTGTATTTTAAAAAGGCTTTGTATTTTCACCAAAAGCATGACTATAATTCAGGGGATCAAATTAATAGATCATCAACAAATAATTAAGGAAGGAATATGTATTTTTATCTTATAAACTATTCCCAAATAATTTTTAAAAATTGAGCAGTATCTTATGTATGCTGGCTCTTCCAAGTAGAATTATATAGAGGCAGCTTGCTTTAATCTCACATATAAGTCCCTAAGAAGTTCTGTGTTTTCCCTAAGAGCTTTTGGTAATTGCTTAAAGGCATTATAAACAGAGGAAGGCCTATACAGTCCTTTTATTTCTGAGCTTCCAAGACGAAGTCAAATGTTACTAGCATGTTATCAGGCAGAGTGGACTGTAGCGAACCCACTAAAGAGACACGACGAAAAACTGGGTCAGCTCGTCCCATTCTGTGCTAAAGACTGACAAGAAATAAATGAGGACGTGAGCATGCATCTTGAGAACATATCTAAACACGCACGAGGACAGTCTTGCCAGGAAACATCAAAGGCTTCGAGGAAAGCAGACACATAACCCCAAGAGTTAGAGGGATTTCATTCTTGGGAAGATTTGTTCATTGTATCACAGAACACCACATTCATTGCGTGATCATAAACAGGAGTTTCTGCACCCATTTTATTTCTGGAACCTAGTTATTGCTCCATATCTAATAAGTAGTGTTTGTAGCCCACATTTTCTCTGGAGTGTCACTCTAGATATATTTGTACAATATTTTATTTTGTCTATATGTCTCACTGACTCCCAAGTCCTATGTCCTTCTGTAAGTTGCTAAAAAGTATATGAAGTTTGGAACAGATATGGTTCACCAGTCACAAATACTGTGACCATCCCTGCACAAATATCCGATTTTCAAAGTCAACCCAGTTCCCAAATTGCTGTTCTGTTGATTTAAATTAACATAGGGATGAGTCAAGCATTATATCACCTGGGATTGTCTAACTAATAAGTTAATTTAGAAATGTGGGTGTTTGCTAAGTAAAAGTAGTGAAGGAGATTCTGTGAGTATCTTTGATACGAAAACCTTTAATAGTTTCACAGCTGCTTTGATGATAAAAACAAGGCTTCTAAAAGGCTAGAGTGACACCATCAACATGGCACAGAATAAGAATTGTCTACCATCTTCTCCACAAAGAACACTGATTTTCACAATCCCTCATGAATGAGAGTACCTTTAGGAAAGTCTTGGGAAGCTGCAGAACACCTTGGTTAGGGAAGAGGAAGAGAGAGAGAGAGAGAGAGAGAGAGAGAGAGAGAGAGAGAGAGAGAGAGAGAGAGAGAGACCCCCCTAAACCTTGGTGTCCTCATATTCCTTCACCTCTGTCTGCTCTTATTGGGTCTTTATTATACAAGTTCTTCCTGGCTGGTCCTTTTGTATGGGCCTCTTCCCCTCCCACCCCCAAGAAATGTTATTATGGTCTCAGTTTAAACAACATCCCCAGAAGAAATCTGTCCCGAAGTCCCTAAACATTAAGAGGTACTTATTTTCTTAAAAAAAAAATATTTTTATTGATTTCAGGAAGAAAGGGAGAGGGAGAGAGAGATAGAAACATCAATGATATAGCTTTCCTTCAGAGAAGCAGCACTGTTTGTCACTAGTATTCACTAGTGTAATTATTTGTTTTATACCCATTTTTCCCACTAGACTATAAAAAAGTAAGAATAACCAGCATTTTTATTTTTGTTCACTAGTGTACACCAAGAATCCAGTATAACTACCATTCTCTACTCACTCAATAACATTTATTGAATTACTGAATTATTGAATAAAAGAAACTTTCATTAACTTTGTGGCCTCTTACAGGCACCCTTACTTAGTGAGTTCAGGTCGAGAGGAAATAAAAGGTATAGCCTTCCCGAAGGCTATAGACCCATCACTAGACCCTTCAGGCCCCTGCATAAAGCTGAAGAAATTCATTCTGAGTGGCCAGATGCACATGAAGTTGTAAAAACACCTTTCTATTATTAGAGAACATGGAGAATGATAGGAAACAGTAAGTGAGCATTCATTTAGCTTGTGTCAAAGTTGTATTAGGAACATAGTGTAGAAAGTCCTCAGCATTGTGTAAGCACAACAAAACAAGACAAATTTTCTAACAAACGACTTCATCTTAAGATGAAACTATCAAGAAGAAAAGCTGGAATAGATGATGATGACAAAGAACTAAGGGACAGTTGTAAACAAGAGTGACTAGGCCAAGTGGAGTACACCCATGGAACTTGTTTTCAGCACAGCAGAAAAAGGTCCTCTTAGCCCAGGGTCCTCTCAGTCTCCCACAGATATTTTAACCCACGAAAAACAAACCCTCTTGGATAACATTAGATCTTTAGGAGTTTCCTTTAAAAATGCAAGGATGGCCTGGCCAGCGTGGATTTGTGGTGGAGTGTCAACCTATGAACCAAGAGGTCCTGGTTCAATTCCCGGTCAGGGCACCTGCCCGAGTTGGGGGCTCGATCCGCAGTAAGGGGCATGTAGGAGGCATCTGATCAATGATTCTCTCTCATTGATGTCTCTCTCTCTCTTCCTCTCCCTTCTCTGAAATTAATAAAAATACATTAATTTTTTTTAATGCAAGAATGATATCACCAAAAGCCTCTTGTGTGAGTTCTGAAGTAAAGCAGAAAGGATGTCAAGTGCCCCAGCTTTACCACAGCAGGATCATTCATTAGTTTCGCATAGATCACTACCATGTTGGTCAACAACTGTTAGCTGAGATATCATAAAGGCCAGAGTGGCCCTACCATGCCTTGAGTAAAAGATCTACTTAAAACATATTAATTAATGTTGAATTCCTGCTATAAAAATATGGAAGGCAAACATTATATATATGAGATCCAGGCTTATTGCCATTCTCTACTAAGAATAGAAATATAAATCATAATAAACTAGGAGATTATTATGCTAAGTGGAATAAGCCAGACAGAGAAAGAGAAATAACACATAATCTCACTTATATGTGGGATCTAATGAACAAAATAAACAGATGAACTAAACAAATAGAGGCAAGGATACATGGAACAGACTGACAGCTGTCAGACTGAGCAGGGGAGGGATGACTGGCTGAAAGAAGGCAAGAGATTTGCCAAAGAGATAGCCCACAGGCAGACAACAGTGCGGTGATTGGGTAGAGGTGGGCAAAAGGTGGGGAGAAATGGGGACATCTGTAATAGTATCAACAATAAAAATAGAGTAAAACAACAACTGGGAGATTTTTAGTTCAAATACTGTAGAAGGATAGTATTACATTTGATAATATAAATGAAAATAGAAAGACTAAATCTGTTCATCTTTCTTCATTTCTGCTGATATTATTCAGATTCCATTGAATAAGAATATATTTCTCTAGCATGTGTTGGACGCTGATTGGCATCCTAATTTGACCACCTTAAAGATGGTACAAGTGGTAAAAAGTAGAATGCTTAGGAAATTGATTAGGCTTTGTTTTCATTTCTACTATCAACTTTAATTATTGGGTGATGGTAATGGGAATAACTGCCTTCAACTTAGATCTATATGTCCATCAAAGAGTACCACTCACTCACTTGCTTAGCATGTCATGTTAGCGGATATCTTAGTGAACGCTTCTTACTGACACTTATTTGAAGACCTCCTTTCAACCAAGAAATAAGTGGCCACGCTAATGGGAAAATAAAAAACCCTAATGTGTATAGTATGTGTTAATTATGTGTACTACTCAAACAGAAACCTCCTTTGGTTATTTCAGCTCTGTCCTACACCCATCTTATCTCATGAGTTTGCTTTTTCTAAAAAAAAATAAGAAAACAAAATGTTACAGTTGCAAATTTCTATCTGGAAGTGAGGGGAAAGATTTACTCTTACCTTTTCTGCCTGATCATGTAAAAATACTGGGCTCTAGGGCATGGCCACATATATGAATGAGAGCTTTAACACCTGCACATTCCTGATTCTGTATGCAACTGTCTACTCGGAGCAAGCACGCTTCAACTGGCAGGTCTGTGTGCTGTGTTGGTTTCCCAGAAGGCCTTGGTGAAGGTATATTTTTAAAGCTGAGTTTCAGTGCATTCTTTAGGCATCAGAATGTGAAGTGAACACCTTTCCAGTGAATGTGTGCTTTGTAAACTATTCCATCTTAGTGACACTCAGCTATTCAAGACATTCTCTGGAAAAGGGACCTGCTTATTCTCAAATGCAATTCTGAGTGTTTAGTATGCATCGCATGCTGCTGCTGAGTGCAACGGAAAACATTCCTAGGGGGATACGACTAGAGCCACAGCCTGGGTTCATGCCCTAGCACCAGTGAGGCACAGTCCCACATGAGTCAGACTTCTGCCCACAACAGTGGCTTAGCTGGGCACTTCTGAATCAAGTTAACCTCAGTTTGGATTTCCCCTCTGCACGTATCAGCGATGTAACATTGCTTGAGTCATTAACCTTTGTATCTCAGTATTTGCCTGTGCAAAATGGGATATATAATAATGCCTGCGTATTTCAGGTAACAGAAAATCTGCAAAGTATTTAGCAAAAAGCTTAGTATATAATAAGGACTCTAAATCACTGCCTGACATGAAAAATATATTATATACAAGATCTAGGCTCCAGTGACCAAAAGTTACTCATTCTTCTTACATTCTAAAGGACACAGACTATTAGGTAACCTTAAGACTATGAACGGTTTGCTATTCTTTTGCTCTAATGCATTGGATACCTATTGTTATTATTGGGAAAATATGTGGCAGGACAGGCACTTACAGAGATATGTCCTAGAACTAAGTGAGCTTACCAGTGTCACTCTGACTTTATAAAAGTGCCTGTGGCCCTAGCAGGTTTGGCTCAGTGGGTAGAGGGTCGGCCTGCGGACTGACGTGTGGCGGGTTTGATCCCAGTGAAGGGCATATGCCCAAACTGCTGGCTCAATCACCTGTGTGGGGTGTGCAGGAGGCAACTGATCAATGATTCTCTCCCATCATTGGTGTTTCTATCCTTTCCTCTCTCTTCCTCTCTGAAATCAATAACATTTTTTAAAAATATAAATGGGATTAACTTCCTTTTTGATATACCCCATCAATTGCATTTCTTTTTTTAAATTAAGTTTTATTGAATTTATTGAGACATTTCTATTTCTACTGTTTGATTTTTTTCCTATCATACATTTATTTTTTCTTTGATGTCACAACACTATTTTCATTGAAACCCTAGCATAGAGAACTCAACTTTAACTTGGTGTGACTTTACTTGTATGTGACTGTATGCGTACATATGTATCTAAATACTAAAAGAAAGATTGTACATAGATAAAAACTTCATACATAGGCAATTTAAAATTATCTGTTAAAAAATCCCAACTGTAACTGCTATCATACATGAGTCTCATGTCTTCATCAATAATTGATTTGTCTTCAATAGTTTGAGAAAGTCTCAGAACCTTTTATTCTGTTGTGATTTTCTTGTTCCTGAGGTATTTAATAACTTTCCTTAAATAGTAAACTTAACTAAGAATGCTTATTAATTGACTTATTAATTTATTAATTCAAATAACTCAATCCAAAAAGAAAAAAGTAACAATAGGCATATGTTTTGATTAGGGGGAGAGATTGTTTTGGTGGACACACAGCAGGTAATGCAACCAGACAAAATAGTTGTTGGGGTTCAGAACGTATGATATCCTAGAGCGGGGAGAAGGGACAAGTTCACATATTTTTCTTTTATTCTTTAGCATGAAATTAGCAGACTAAGGCCTCTATGCAGGATGTTAGAAGAGCAGAAGATTCTTGGTTTTTGATGGCAGTAAGTTAAGTCTATCAACACAAAGCAGATCAATAGGCTATTTCTAACATGTGCTGCACAATCATTGAAACCCTCAGTCTGAGTTTGGTTCAGAAAGAATCAGGATAACTCTTGCTCTCTATTTTCAGAAGATCCAATCATGAGTGAACAACTTAAACCTGCAAAGAATATGCTTGTCTTAAGATGAATAAAGTAAGGAGCAGAGTTTCACCATCTTTTACATTAATTTCCCTAAAGCCTTGAGAGCTTTGCGAGTTGCAAAGCTGAGGTAACTGTGAAGTCCTCTAGTATGACTGTGTGGATTGCTAAGGAGAGAGACAGCATGTAACAGTCCTTCATCTACAAAGAGGGGCCATGGGCATGGTTTTCAGTCACCTTCCTTTTCTCCATAGAAATACCCACAGGCTGCAAAGAATGGAGGCACCGGGTGAAATGGAGTGAGGACCAGGGGGTTAGGCCTTGAGGTCAGCATACTGCTCAAACAGCAAACTACATATGCAAGATTGATGATAAAGTGTCAAGCAAATGATTAGGTTCATACCACTGCTAAAAACAGGAAAACAGACCCAAAATAAAGTTGCTGATGTCAAATCCCACACCACGAACTGAGACAACTACAGTTTTGGATCTCCCAGAAATTGAATCTTAAACCAGTGAGTCAAGAATTGCCTGATCAATAGGTAGCCTGCCTAACAGACACCCAACATTTCATAAAGAAAATAACTTCACAGTGATGACCAACCCACTTTTCTGCCTAATATAACATCCTTGATCCTATTCCCTTCAGCCTATAAGTCTTTGATTTTGTACAATTCCTCAGAGCTCCTTTCTATTTTGCTAGTTTGGATGCTACCAAATTCAAATAGATTTTTACTCCATCTCTTAGCATTTTTAATATGTCTCGGTTTATTTTTTAACACCTGCTAGTGTATGTCTACAAGCAATGGAACCCGCCAACATCAACCAGGTGGACCAGACCAAGGGACTGGTTCCAACAAAGACCCCAAGGGTGTGTCATATGGAAGGAAGGATAGTCGTTGTCCTTACAAGTAGGGGGAGAACCAGGCTCCCCTGAGCCCTAAGCTCATCTTTAAAAACCTTTGGTGAACTTTGCTAAATCTGTCTCTCTTTCTGTCTCTCTCCCTGCCAACAAGGAACAACTTCTCACCCCTATCCTGCCTATTGCAAAGAGTTTCCTTAAGAGTCCCAGAAAATTAACAGTCATTTAACCCTAGCCAGTTTGGCTCAATCAATAGAGCACTAGTCTGCTGATCAAAGGGTCTACGGTGTGATTCCGGTCAAGGGCACATACTTTGGTTGAAGGCTCCTCCACTGCCAGGGCCCTGGTTGGGGCTCGTACAGGAGGCAACCGATTGTTGTGTTTCTCTCCCATCGATGTTTCTCTCTGCCTTTCCCTTTCTCTTCCACTCTCTCTAAAAATCCATGGAAAAATAGCCTCGGGTGAGGATGAACAAAACAACAGCAACAAAAAATTAACAGCCATTTATTTGCCTTTGCTTCTGTCAGCTTGGCATTGCCCTCTCTTTTTTTCCTGATCAAGTTAATCTACTTAATATAAAAAGCTGTATCTAATATTCTGATCTGTATCTAAATCTCTCTCCAATGAACAATCTTCCCAGGATGTGCTGGTGTGCTGATAAAACTCTGGATAGAAAAAAAGACTGAAGTGCTGGGCTAAATGCTGTGTTCCATACCCATTCCCGGTATTCCACTGACTTTACCTATCTTTGACCCTGTAGAATTCATCACAGGAAGAAAATGAGCCCTCATAGTAGAGCTGGTATTCTGGCTGGAGAAATTAAAGCAGATCTCTTTGCTGAACTTATTGCAATCTTTAGATACCTCAGATTTCCAAAATTATTACAATTCAGCTACAAACACACACACACACACACACACACACACACAAAATGCTGCTTCAAGAAACACAAATTTTGAAAACATTCACTATAGGCTTTTCGAGAGTACCAGTAGTATGTAGGCAGGCTTTGATGAAAAATACATCCTATATAATAAAAAGGTAATATGCAAATAGACCAAATGGCAAAACAATTGAACCAATCAAAGCATAACATGCTAATGATATGCTAAGTCTGCTCAACCACTCCCTATGATGTGCACTGACCACCAGGGGGCAGATGCTCCAACCAGTAAGTTAGCTTGCTACTGGGGTCTGGCCAATCAAGACTGAGTGAAATGGCTGGACATGCCCTGGAGCCCTTCTGCGGTCCCTCCCTGGCCCAATCGTGCAACAGTAGGGTCCCACAGCTTGGCCTCTTCCCTCTCGCAGTCCAGGGCCCCTCGGGGGATGTCAGAGAGCTGGTTTCAGCCCGATCCTATAGGCCACTCCTCTTGGGAGAGTGCCAGACACAGGGCTAATGGCTGGGAGCACTGCTGCAGTAGCACAAGCTTCTTCCAGTTGGGACTGATTGGGTGTGATCCTGCCACAGGCACAGTGGGGCTGGGATGAGAGGGAGCAGCAGGTAGGAGCTGCAGGCAACATTGGATTAGACTGTGGGTTTCTGCCTGATCCCTGCAGGCCACCCAGAGGGACCCCACCTGTGCCAGAATTCGTGCACTGGGCCTCTAGTTTTAAAATAACAATACAGAGATGAGAGGGAGTGAAAGAAAGGAAAGAACAAGGAAGCAGTTAAGGTTATGGACATGGGGCATTTCTATGTGACGTGAGCTATATTTAGAGGTACCTTGCCAAGTAAAAATATTTTTTCAAAACCATTCTTCACATAAGCCATACAGAGTTAAACCCAATAACTGTAATAACCACAATTAATACTAACTCCTATTAAGTATTACCCACTTTTCATTCAATTTTGTGACTTTAACTATGATCTCAAATTATCACTCAAATTATAAGGCGTAATATTTATGTTAAACCAAACTGATTAACAGTGATAAATCTTGCCAATAAAAGCTCACTATTCAGCCAACATTTAGTAAGAGGTCAAAATTCAAGTTATCCTTTGAAGAGGAGTAAATATGCACACGTACATACACACTACTAAATTTGTATAATTCTTTACACTTTATAAGTGAAAAAGTAGAGGAATTCCTTTTCTTGTCCGTTAGTTCATTCCTGGTGTTTCTTGGTCAGTCTTCACATGCTTGCTATGGAAAAGACAGACTTATTTCTGGGAATTTTTCTCCAAGTGCGTTTTAGAAGGAGAAGCTGTTTTTTATTGCAAAAATGAACAATACATATTTACAAAGTGTCTATTTTATGCTAACTATTGTGGGCGCTGGAGAGAACAAAGCAGAGAACAAATTGTCATGTCTTCATGGATCTTACTGAAGGATTAGATCTTATTATAATTGTCCACTTGTAAAAGAGGTTGTCTCAGGCCCGTTTTTAGGATGTGAGAGAGCCCAGTGCAAAAGGCCCCCTTCGGAAGCCCATCTCGCGCATACTTGATGAGGGCTGCGATGCCCTCGGTTATATCTTCTGAAAGCCAGTTGTTTGGAACATGTACAGGGACTTGAATCTGATCCTTACAAGGCTTCCTGGGACCATGGCACCTGTACCTCACGTGTCCCACCCATGAACAACACTGTATTAATGTGTAGAATATGTCAGGAAGAAGAGGTGTCCCTCTCTCCATTCCCTCCTTTCTCGGAGCCACTCTGAAATGTCCTCCTCACCGCCTTTCTCTCCAGTGTCAATGTCCCTGCTGGCGCTTAGCAACAAAAGAGAAGAGTCCCATTTGGGGAACTTGACGCAAAAGCCTGCCCTGTTCTGATTTAGTGAAGCCATCAAAACAGTAATGTCCCTGTCCTGTCCTGATTTGCCTTTTAAGTAGCCACAGAGCAGTGGAGAATTACATAGTGAAAATGCAAAGGAAGCCAACCCTTCTCCAAGGACAGGCCCCTCTCTCTGATGGGAAGCTTTAGAGCTCATGCCCAGCACTGCCATTACTTGCGTTTCATTAGCTTATTGATTTACAGCCAAAAAACAAAGTTGCTGCCTATTTCAACAAGAACTCCTCAGGCTAAACAACCAGCATAACAGAAAATGGGGAGTTTAAAGGTTCTAACTGCTGTTAAGCCTCACAATCCACCTACTTTCCGCATTAGCCGACGAAAACGATGCGTGCCCAACTAACTGAAAATCAGCTCCCCGGTAAGGTGAAGGGGGAAACCCCAGAGGGGCCATTGCCTAGTAACACGTGGATGGTGAGACTGGGCCGATATGAGAAACATCCTTCATTAACTCGCTACCTTTGGAAAACTGCAGATTTGGACGTGGTGGAAATTGGGCTGAAGAATTACAATTAAGCCTAAAGGAGCTAGAGTTCAAAAATGATAAGGATGCTGTACCCCATCACATGTGTGTATTTATGGAGAATTAATAGAGCGTTTAGATGTAGCAGATTATTTACAGCACATTATCCTGACAGGCTATAAAAAGGCATAACAATCTTCACGGGGCAGAAGGTAATGGGATGAGGTGCTTTGCTTTGTATGTTGTTCTCTGATGTATATTAAATACATTAATAGCCACCAGCACTGTCTAGTGAGTACTTCCCGGCCACTGGAATGCATTCTATGGGCAAGGGCACCTAACCTGCAGATCAGAAAGCTTTTGGGTTTCTTCCAACAATAGTTCACGAATCTTGTGACTGGTACGAAATAATCTGCAAACTCCAACTCAGTATCAATAGCCTGTTAATCTAGAAAATCACTGCTGCCCCTCCAACATATCCTATGGGTTTGCTGAGAAACTTAGGAGTGAGGAAAAAATGAATATTAAATGCAATAGGAAATGTGAAGAGTGGCAACAAAGATAGAAAAGGGAAGAAAGGTAATCATGTATGGAGAGGTGGGGTGCCATCTATATCTCATTTTTTTTTTACTAAATATTACTTAGGCTGTCACTCATTCCTACACTGAATTCATTTTCTCAAATGCTATATTTATTGAGCTCCAACTACATCCAGAGCTTTAGTGCTGTGATGGGTAAAATAATAATAATAATTTCTTATAGAGAAATTTGCAGGCTTTAAAACTCTGTTTCAAATCTCCACAGCAATATTGTGAATTGGGTATTATTTGCACCATATTTCTGATGATAGAGCTCACATATCTTGCCTAAGGTCGTACAACCAGACCTTATAGAGCGTGACACACCAATTTATGTCTCTGGATCCAACACTCACTCTTAAACAAATCAAACATAAAAATACAATGATTTTTTTTTTTAAGTTACAATGAATATCCATGGTACTCAATGAGCCTAGAGGACAGGGAGATATTTCTTTCAGCTGGAGAGGGAAGAAATCCATGTTTTGTCAAACTGATAAAAGCTTTGGAATTGAACAAATTGAACAGATACTTGAAGAGGGGTATGAGATGTTCAGATAACCCTGAGGTTAATTGAATAGATGTATTCTGATGATGATTCTTTAGCATCTGGTTCCAGTGTGGACAGCACAGTAGTTGACAGACAGGACTTAGTCTCATCTGGAACATAGGGATAGTACCTGCTTCAGAGTTGCTGCAAGAATTGGAAGTACAGCCCATGTGATAGCTAAAGGGCTACAGAACCATGCTGATGACAACAGTGACAATGGCAGTGATGTCGCTATCGTATCAGGGTCTCTCCACTCAACATTGAGCAGTATCTTCCAGGCACCTACAGTCTTACTAAGCTATGCAATAAAACCCTTTTATTTTCAAGTGATAGAAAACTGTCTTAAACAACAAAATAATTGATCACTTGACATGATTTAAAAATATGTGGTAGGGATGGCTTCGGCTGTGGCTTCATTCAGGGATTGGAACCCAGAGCCTACCATGAAGTTTCTCTCACCCTGTCTCTTCCTCTGAGGCAGTGGCATTCCTCAGAGACACAGATGTCAGGAGCATCTCTTGTTAGTATCTAGTCTACTTCCCAGAAGTTTAAAATCTGTCCCTTTTGTCTCTGATTCTCACTGGATCATATACAGCCATCCCTAAATCAATAATTAGAGCAAGGAGAAGAAGATGCTATGAGAGGCTCTGGCAGGTCACATGGTCTACCTGAGTGGGAATGGAGTCCAACCTGAAGCACAGAGGCTGAGAGTGGGGGGGCCTGGCTTCTCCAGAGAAAAGCACACTCTCTCTACCCCTCCCCCCAAGAGGAGTGAATGGCGGCTGTGAGACAACATATGCCTAATACAATCATGTCTGTCTTGTTATCAAGAAGATATTATTTTCTTTCTTTTTAAAATATTTTTATTGCCCTGACCGGTTTGACTCAGTGGATAGAGTGTCAGCCTGCGGACTGAAAGGATTCGATTCTGGTTAAGGGCAAGTACCTTGGTTATGGGCATATCCCTAGTGGGGGGTGTGCAGGAGGCAGCCGATCGATGTTTCTCTCTCATCGATGTTTATAACTCTTTATCCCTCTCCCTTCCTCTCTGTAAAAAAATCAATAATATATATATTATTTTAAAAAACTGATTTCTTAAAAAAAATAAATAAATAAAACTATTTTTATTGATTTCAGAGAGGAAGGGAGAGGGAGAGAAAAATGGAAACATCAATGATGAGAATCATTGATCAGCTGTCTCCTGCGTGCCCCCCACTGGGGACTGAGCCCACAATCAGGGCATGTGCCTGACCGGGAATCAAATCATGACCTCCTGGTTCATAGGTTGATGTGTAACCACTGAGTCACTCCAGCTGGATTCTTTTCTGACATATATTGAAAATTTTCCACCTTCCTCTCTTTACTAATCTGTAAAATTTTCCAGAATTAATCTATCTACTAAATTAATAATCTATATATGAAAGTCTAAGCAACTGAATGACTGAACGACCGCACAACCATTTGACCAGTCGCTATGATGCACACTGATCACCAGGGGACAGACGTTCAATGCAGGAACTGCCCCCTGGTGGCCAGTCCATACCCACAGTGGGAGTGCCACTCAGCTGACTGACAAGTGCCAGATGCCAGGCTAATGTCTGGTGAGCGAAGCTGCAGCAGCACGAGCCTCTCCCGCCTCCGCAGCAGTGAGCTACCCAGTAGTGATGGCAGGTGCAGTGGGGCTGGAATGAGCAAAGCGGTGCTGTGGCCAGCGCTCCGGCTCCTCCCTGGCTGCCTGCCACCTCATGTACTATGACATCCCTGCTGGTAGTCTGACATCCCCTGAGGGATCACAGATTGTGAGAGGGTGCAAGCCAAGCTGAGGGACCCCACTGGTGCTCAAACCCATGCACAAGGCCTCTAGTTTTGATATAATTTTCCCTCAGAAGAAATATTTATACTCTCTTGTGTTTGTCTCTTCTAAAGTCAGTTGTGCCTTTTTAATTTAATTGCTTCCAGTTTTAATTTACATATTTTTTCTTTTTTATTACATTTATTGGGGTGGCATTGGTTAATTAAATAATATAGGTTCCAGGTGCACAATTCTATAATACATCATTTGTATACTGTATTGTGTGTTTGGCACCCAAAGTCAAGTCACCTTCCATCACTATTTACTACCCTACCCGCCCCCCCACCCCACACACACACCCTTCTCTCCCTCTTCCCTTTTGGTAATCACCATACTTAATTTATATTTTTGATGCACAACAATTCCAAGATATCTCTATCCACAAATTCCTTAGAAGCAGGTGAATATGGAAAGGCAGTGTGTGAGTGCATTTTTATTTGAAGATTTGAGTTCAAACTATGTTCTTAATCTCAAGCCTTAGTTTCTTTGATTATAAAATATACCCATTATTTGTTCAACCTACTTCAACATGGTTGCAAAGATTATAAACACAAAAATATGCACACATACACATATTTATACACAAGAAAATAAAAGTTAAATCACTATTATTATTGTTCTAGGAGGAAGGAGAAAAAATACTGTTCCGTTCTCTGCTCTGTAACTTATTATGCTATTTAGGGTAAGTCATATTTGAAAGGACAGTTAGAAAGTAATCTTTAAGGCCATTCCAGCTATAATTCTCAGTGGCTCTGTAGTTGCATATTCCAAAAGAGCCTTATTGATAATACTTTATGTATTTTTATCGTAATAGCTGAAATTCTCCTAGTAAAAATAATTACAAAAATAATGGGAAGTCATCATCATAATCCACACCCACCCCACTTCCCAGCCAAGCCCCTGCCCTGAATGCCTGAGGGCAGCTAGGAAGACATAGGCAAGTAGACAGGGAAGGGGAGTGGGCGGTAGGAGGATGTGTATTGACCTACCTTCCTTCCAGAGAGACCTAAGACTACAATCTAGAGGAGCAAGGAAAAGTTCATGAGAGAAACACTTTCAAAGAGGCTATGGGGGCTGATATACTCATGGAAACCACTGGGAACATCTCATTTCCACTCATAAAATATTGATTACAGTGGCTCCACACACGAAATCAATCCATTGATCCTCTTTCTAAGGACATGAGTGAAGACTGAAATTAATTTCACTTCAAATATATGAACTGATTCTGTTACCATCACAAAATATTCTGTGCATTTAGACACAGTTGCCCAAATTACCTAAAGTTCAGCTGTTTAATCACCTGACTACACTTATTTTGTTTTGTGACACACTTTTACAGTAACTCTGTCTTACAGTATACTTTCAGAGGATAGTTTTCATAATGCAAGTACCGCAGACCTCTGAACAACCACAAGTTAATTGACAGGAAGAAGGAACAAAGGACACTCAAAACAAAAATAGCGATAGGCAACACAGACAACAAGAGCTATGAAGGATGACAATTTCATCCACATACAATAGCAACAAATTAAAGAAGAAACGAAAAATGTCTAAATTCATGATGTTCCTTATCCATCATCAGCTCCTTAATTGATCTTGTTTCTGGATCCAAGTTTACGGAGTCTGAGGAATATACTCTTTGCCATATTTCTACCATGATGGTGCCCAATAAACACGACCAGAGGAGTTGCTGCTGCTTTCACCAGAGTTGAATGAACTCATAAGGAAGAATCTGGGCAGGTGGGAGCCACTAGCATCATTACCCTTTGTCCCACGTAAATACTGCCATCCATGTGTAAATAATCAGTTTGGAAGGAACCGAAAAATTGCTTTGGAAGATGGAGATCGAGCCTGAGGGCTGTGTGTGAAGAATCATCCTCGTTGCCTTGGTGATCCTTGGTGATAGTCTGGGGTATAACAAGTTGATGGCATATAAATCATTCTAACGACATTTTTAGCACTGGTAGGGTGAAATCACCTTTTTTCCCCTTACCTGTCATTATCTTCTCTACATCTGCTCAGTCAATGCCCAACTACGATTTTAATATTCTGCCTGGCATCTGGAGAAAGTTCTCTTTCCTAAACTCCAGGAAGATGGCCCCATAAGAGTAATCTCTGCCAAGAATATGCCCATTTCCAATGCAAAGTGGGAAATTCCCTAGAGTTTAGGACCAAGGACAATCCTCCCCCACTCCTCCTGTCCTTCGAGAATGCTCTAGGGCTTAGAGTCTAGGCTCTGAATTATAAATCTAGCATTGCTTCATTTAAGGGAGTTTAGGGGAAGTAATGAATAAGAAGATAAGAAAAAGAACCATCTGTCAAGATGTTATCTGGAAAAGAAAACTGAAATTTGAAGAAACAAAGGTATCCAGTGATGTGACAGTTAAAAATAACTATTGAACCATCAACTTAAAGATTCAACTTTGGGATTCTGCTTGAACTCCCTGTTACAAGTGTTAGAAGAGAAAATCTCAAGCACTATTCTATTTCCTTAAAAATAATGTTTTTTATCCAATGAAAAAATGTACCTATAATACTTGAAAGGCATCATAAAAAGCAGAAATTCTAGTTCTTGATAAGCATGTATAAAGGTGTTCAAGCTCATTTGTGGTTAGTTTGAGATGCAAATTAAAAGTCACCTTGAGATATTATTACCCATCTGCCAAATTGGTAAAAAAATTAAAATGTCTGACAATGCAAATGACTGCTAGCATGAGCCCCCACTGGAACTGTCATTCAGGACCAGTGGAAATAGAAATAGAAAAAACTGAAGATGTACATCTTCTACACATCAGCAATGAGCCTCCTAAGTATATAATCTCAAGAAGGCCCACCTGAGTGTGTCTTAATTCATATCAGAAAATATTCAGACCAGCATTGTCTGTGGTAGTGCTAAACTGGAAAAATCCAAAGCTTGCATGTAGTATATTCAGAAATGGAATATTATACAGCAAGCAAAGTTAAATACAAGCACACAAAATATGGACGGAACTCACAAATATAATGCTAAGTGAAGGAAGTGCAAGGGATACATAAAGCATGGCTATAAAAACAGACAAAGATATACTATTTTTTTTTTTGTAAGAGATGAACCAGAGGTAGCAAGTATATGGTGGGAGGGAACATACATGGTTCTGGAGAACTGGCAGCCCTCCCTTCCTGACCTGGATGGCACTTGCATAGGTGTGCTCTCTACTGTTATCTGACGTATATACCGTAGCGCACAACAGAAAAGTCGTGCAGCACCCTTTGTACTTCAGCACTCTGGTTAGTGACAAAGGACTGAGGAAACTTCCAGACCAGCACACTGCTGCCTCTTGTCCAGAGTCACTTCTAATTTCAGTGTATTTTTGGATTGTGGAGATCTGTCATTTCTTCCCTGTATTGGCCATTTATTCTCTGCAGGAATAGTCAATAATGACTTCTAGCAAGTGAAAAATGATTCCCTCCCAATTATATTCCCCCCTGAACAGAATTTGTCTACCATGAAGGTATCTGACTAATATGTTTGAACCTTAGGTCACACGAATTTTTGGACAACCACAACAAGCCAGGTTGTTAAGCCTATAAAGAGTGGACACTATAATAATCCCACCTCCATAATAAGTTCAGGAAGAAATCTTGCTTAGCTTAGCCACATGGATGAAAATTGTGAATGTCTCCTTCAATTACTTACTTTTAACATATGTTTGTTGCTAAGCATATTCTCTTTGCCAGGTGTTACTATTACCATAGCACACTTCTTCAATGAGAGACTTACCAGGGGCAAAGGGTATACAGAGCCAGGGAAATAGGTTATATATACCTCTGTTCTTATATTCCTAAATATACCTAAAGAGATAAACCACAATCAAAATTCCATTTTATAGCATATTTGTATGTGACTTATTATGAAACCATAAATTACTTTGCTTTTCTTATTTTTATTTTATAGGTACTTACTATTATCACTATCCTCCTTAAAAAAATCACACTACACGTGTAATTTTTCTAGAAGGGTAAGGGGGGAAAAATCAACTGAAAAATGAATTCAAATAGTCAAAGAACAGTTAGAAATCATAAGTGATGGTTTCCAAATCTGTAATTGATCTCAGGAAACAGTAAGAAAACTGCAGTGGGTACACAAACAGTATGAATTGGGTACAAAATAGAACATTTCATTCCTAGAACTTTTGTGACCAAGTGGATGCCTCAGAGAAATGCACCCTTGTACTATCTCTCCTTCTTGAATGCAACATAATACATCTCTCACCATTAGCGCCTTCCCACTGTCACCTGGGCCGTCCTCTCCAATACATGCACAATTCAAGTAAATGTATTTTAGTCATTCAGTCTTTCAAAACACCCAGAGTTGTCTAGTAAGTTGTATGTTTCTCTAAAAAAAAAAGATGGCGATAGTTAGAAGCTGGTTCTGGTAAAATGCAATAAAGTAGAATTGGTCCAGAAAGATAGAACTCAGGAAAGCTCTCAGCCTCCCACTTTTACAACATTAGCAACAGAAGAAACTACTAATGCCTCACATGAACGGGCTGCTAAATCCCAGGTGTCTTGGAAAGTTATGACCCTTAATGCTTATAACAACCCCATGAGTAAGGTGCTATTCTCATGCCCATTGTAGAGTCCAGAAATCGGAGAACTCACATGTATGGTAAGTGTAGCATAGCCCACCTGAATTCAGATGGTCGAGGAGTATTTCTAAGCACATAAAATGTGCTTTATTCTTATAGAAGTCTATTAAAATCTGGAAATTTACTAGTTGTTTCCCTCCCACTCAGCGTATTCTCTTTGTTATTAGCTGATGTGCTGAACAAAAACACCAACACACGATGTTGACAGAAAGGGACAAAATGAGCGACTTCAAGGCAGTGAACCATGACCACCAGCACCACCCAAAAGGCAACAGGTCTATTTAGGGGAATTCATTTACTTTCAAGACTTGGCACTATAAACATTTCCCAACTGCATTAAACCTATGATTGCACTGACTGAGCAGTATGAATTTATCTGAGTGTAATTTCTTCTGACCCTTAAATCAGCCCAGGCTTATAATTCACATCCCCCATTCTGGACTCTTCTCCCTTCGGCTCTAAAAAACTATCCCATAGCTGCACCTAACAGCTTTATGAAGAAGGTTATAATATCAGGCTGCAGTGGCCTTAAGGGAAAAGTGTGTTGCTGGAAAGAAATATTGCTAATATTGATGGTGCCATAGAATTCCCACAGATGTTATGAATTCTCTCATCTCAAATACTGCTGTGTCACCAGTGCCAAAGTAGGCACTTTTATTTCACACACCCCCATATTCACAAACAGGGCTCCACTTGCACACATGCCTTCTTATAAATGGTTATCCAACACAGTTAAGGGTAAAAAAGGTCCAGCATTTCACAGAGGATAGAAAACTGGGAAAGATGCTATCTACCTACCTACCTACCTGTCTATATATCTACTCTAATAAAAGTGTAACATTGAAATTGAGCATTTCTCCGAGATGCCTAAGCCATGCCCACCAGCCAATCACAGTGGCTGTATGCAAATTAACTCAGCCAAGATGGAGGCCAGCAGCCACGGAGGCAGGTGCAGTGCAGGTGGCGAGGTGGGCAGGTGGCGGGCCCCAGGGTGGGCGGGGTTCCAGACTGTGAGAGGGCACAGGCCGGGCTGAGGGACCTCCCCTCCCCAGTGCGCAATATATTGTGCACCAGGCTCCTAGTAATTGGATAAAGTTGTAGGGCTCGGCTATAGGGTTAAGCCTCAGACTGACCTGTTGGCAAAGCCACAAATAAGTACCAGCTTAGAGGGTATAGCCCACTTAGCATAATTAGGCTTGACCTTATGAGCTCCCTAGATCTTATCTTGGAAAGCTAATGGGCTGAGGGAGGTGCAGCAAGTGCTGCCAAAACAAGTGAAACTCACAAGAACACTGTAACTATGGTGACCACTACCTTGTTTACCTCTGGCTATAAAATAAAGGCTCAACTTGCCTCAGGATCTCTCTCTGTGGTCTCAGCCAGGCACAGGAAGATCCAACTAGGCCCAGCTTATTCTCTTTGTCATTTCTCCATCCTTCTCTGCCCTCATTCAGGCTTGTGGAACCCTTGGCTGAGCTGGCTCAGCACATGAAGTGATTTAAAAATGTTAACATGGTAGGCATTCGAAGATTTGCTGAATGAACAAATGAATGAACGGTTGATATGAAAAACACAAAACATGAGGTAGAGCCAATTGCAGAGACATAAGAATAAACTTCCTGGTTAGCCAGTTGTTAAATATCAGGATAAGGTACTTAGAAATGAGAAGCGGAAAGGAGACTAAAAGAGAATATAGAAACCTGTGAGCAGAAGCGTGGTGGTAGGGTGACCACTGGTTATGATTCACCTGGCATTATGGAAATTACTGGCATGTGGGACTTTGGAGCTAAAACTGGAATAATGCCTAGCAAACTGGAATGAGGTGGTCACCAAAGAGAGAAAGATCTGAAACTCAGAATCCAGGAACCTGGAATCTGGAAACTGTGACACCAGCCTGATCTGGTTACAGATCACTTAACTAAGTGACTTAATGTCTTCATCCATTTAAAAAAGGGGAGTAGCCCTGGCTGATTGGCTCAGTTGGTTGGAGTGTTGTCTCCTACACCAAAAAGGCTGCGGGTTCAATTCCTGGCCAGGGCAAATATCTAGGTTGAGGGTTTGATCCCTGGTCAGTGTGCATTCAGGAGGCAACAGATCTATGTTTTTCTCCCACATCAATGTTTGTCTCTCTCTCCCCCTGCCTCTCTCTCTGAAATCAATAAACATATCTTCAGATGAAAATTTTAAAAAGGAGGTAAGAAAAAGTGGGTGAGATAATCTTAAAGCCCTTCCTAAATTTAGAAAATTCTCTGATTAGATATTTAAAGAGGTGCTGGACCAGGCCAAGAAATTAAACAGAAAGACACAGAAGATTATCCCACCAGAGATGAACTCAGCCTTTGTAAAAAAAGAGGGAGATTATATATATATATATATATCGCAAGTGAAATTCCAAAATATTAAGATTTTAAGGCTTTCTCGTACAGTTTGATGAGTAAAATTGTACTTTAATTAGTGTGTGAGAACACAATTTAAATGCACCTAGTAAGTAAACACTGCTTATTTTTAAGTCCTTGAAACTTGTTTGCATAGTTTGACTTTAGAAGACATTACCTGAGAATGATGTGGCTCAACAATTCAAACACAGAGGAAAAGACACAAACACCCCTTTCTGACCCCTAATTCATCATACCTGTGGTCTAGAAGTATGTACCATCATGTACTTATCAACCTTAAATTTATATTTAAAAAAATGTAAGTATTTTTATGTATCATTAATAATTTGTGTTTATTAATAACACCTATTTCTTACATTTATGCTTATTATCCTCCTATATAATAAAAGGCTAATATGCAAATAGACCGAAAAGCAGAACAACTGGTCGCTACTGATCACCAGAGGGCAGACACTCAACACTAGTGCTCAGTGTGCTCCTACGGGGGAGCACCACTCAGCCAGAAGCCCTGAGCCTGGCTCATGGCTGGCGAGCACAGCAGTGATGACAGGAGCCTCTCCCACCTCCACGGAAGCACTAAGGATGTCCGACTGAGGGCTTAGGCCCGCTCCCCATGGGCCCCCAAACTGTGAGAGGATGCAGGCCAGGCTGCTCCGGTGCACAAATTTTGTGCACCTGGCCTCTAGTCTTATTATAAAATTGTCTGGAATTTTCCCCAATGTGCACTACAGGTGTTCATGTAAACTTTCCCCAATATAAGGTAGTAGAAAGGTGTTCCCAATGCTTCACATACAGTTTCTGTTCAATCTGCCTTTCCTAAACCATAGAGCTTAATAGGTTTCCTGGCAGCAGACACTAAACACTTTTAAGAGGCATTTAATGTGAAGCATTTGTTTACCTGTGGATTCATTATTAATGAAAAGCCAAGCGATGCACAGTTCCAATCAGGCAGACATTAAGTGGATCCGTCACCTGCATTATTAAAATGTACTCTGGGGAACAGGGATTGCTCTGCACATGCAATTATTCCTAATGGAGGGGGTGCCCCCACCTATATCACTTCCCACAAGAAAGCCTGCTTTTCCCGTTGACCTGTCTAAATGTACACACGAGCCTTGATCTGCCCGGGCGCCAGGCCCCAAGGGAGAGTTGGAGGTGGCACAGAGCACTGCTGGGCAGACCTGGACCCCCCTTCGCCGTAGCCTGTCTTTAAAGCCAAGTCCCATGGGGAATAGCACAGCTCACAGAAGCCCTTGACTAGCAGGTCCCTTGACTACAGCAGGTCTAGAAGCTCTGACACAGTGAGCCCCTGGAGTCTGTATCTACATCGCCAGGAGCTGAATTCTGTCAGGGAACAAGCTTTGACTGTCAACAGCTCAGACCTCAGAAATCAGGTAAAGACAGGCTGAGCTGCCTTGAAATCTCGATTAGGCAGAGTGGGAAAAGCAGAGCGGTGAAAAATGACACAGGGCAATGAAAAGCATCACTTCTTCCTCTCCCTCTCTGATTTCACAGCCCCCAGTTTCCACGGTGTGTCTCCCCACGTAGCTGATATTTATAGTTCGCTGCCCACTTGTGCTTCGGTTGCCTGTCACTGTTTATTGCCAGTCAGCCCTGATGTCTAGGTGGATTGTAAAAGCCTAGAAAGCCCAAATTTTTTTCTATGGGTTTTCCTCCACGGGACACACACCACCTGACGTCCAGCAATTGGTTATTTTCATGCTGCTAAAAATGTTAAAGCCTTCCCAAAGGATGCTTTGTTATCTTTAATCCTTGCATCTTCTGTGTAACATACATGCTCTACGTGGCCTTTGACCTTGTCATTGGCTTGCCCACTCAAGGGAACCAGTAAATGCATATCACTAAATCATTTAGACACCACCATCCTACAGGCTGTGCATGCGGCTCAGTAGGTTGTAACTGTAGACGGATGGAGGGAGTCATTAATGCTTCCAATGAGAGAGGCTTCCGAAGTGATACAGATCGCGAGGGCTTCCCAGCATGGACCGCTTTCCCAGGCTTGAAGCGGAGACCCTGGTATGGACCCACCTCAATTCACATACCTCAGCACCCTCCACTACCCCATCTCCCTCTACCGTTTTGTGCCTATGGCCACAAAGAAACGGTCATGATGGGTACAGGACCTCTGACGGAAAAGAGGCTCATAGAGTCTGGAGCATGCTCGCTGGGGAGTAGTTCAAAGTCTATGGAAGGCTAAAATGCTGCAATGAAAATCCAGTGTGTAGTTAGCGTTCATTCTCAAGAACAAGATTGAGTGAGGGGTTGTGAGGCTCTGGATTGATTTTCTTAGGCAGTTCTGGAAATAACACCAGGAAATAAGGAGGAGATGAGGGACACTTTGTCTTCCTGTATGAGCAGGTAACCATTAACGACATGAGTACTGAGCCAGGCATGCCCTTTTCTCTGGAAATTATCTGCAATATATAAGGCGATTCCTCTGATATATTAGCTGCTCTCTGACACGTTCAACTCTCCCCACTCCTTTTCTTCTTTCTCTATCAGATTCTTCCTCCTGAACATTCTGAATGTTCAAGTGACACTCTGCACATTGAAGTTTGTGGCGCTGAGTCATGCTCCTTTCAGAGGGTTATGTTCTTCAGAAGGCCCTGTGTCCTTGAAAAAAGGCTGTCTTTTACTGAAAAGGGAGAAACTTTTTTTCCTGAACCTTGCAACTAATCATGACATAAAAATAAAGCCAAGAGTCAACAGAAGTACAGAGAACCCGAGTTACAAGTTACATTTCTAGAGCAACTCTCAGAATAGCACAGTCCAGTGAAAAATATTTAATTAGCCTTATTCCCTAATAACATTCTAATACCACAAAGGTCCCCAACACTTAGATACTTCCCTTGCCAAAATGCATAGTAAAGAAACAGAGGAAAGGTAATCAGCAAGATGATGGCTATTGTTTAAAAACAAAAACAGACAGATACAAGCTCATATCTAAAAAATCTTTAAGAAACAGCAATTTTGCCCTAGCTGGTTTGGTTCAGTGGATAGAATGCTGGCCTGTCTTCTAATCAAAGGCATGTACTTCGGTTGCACGCTCTATTCCTGGCCCCGGTTGGGGCAGTAAGGGAGGCAACTAATCAATGTTTTTCTCTTTGTGTGTCTCTTCCCCTTCATTCCACTCTCTCTCTGTAAAAAACTAAAAAATAAATAGCAATTTTATGTCACATATTAAATCAGACTGCAGGGCCCTATCGCTGTGCATTAAGTAATGTGAGAATAAATGGCTGCTTGTGCTCAGATTCCTAGCCACATTCCTAACATCGTATCGTAACGAGGTCAAAATGGCTTATGCAAATGTGAAAATCATGTTAACCTGGTCGTTTTAACTTCTGCCATGCCTTAGAACGTGTTGTTATTGCAGCATCGTTACTAATAAGCCCAGAAACCATTTTATTAAACTGAATCAATGCATTTAAAATATACCCCTCCCCCCCCACCCTGTGAAACACCAAGAGATGCTCTTATCTAGAGCTTAACATTAGAGTTTTATGGAAAACTCAACCAACTACAGAAACATTTCACAGCAAACTGACATTTTAAACTACGATTGGAGGAGGGCTTCAAAGCCACCTGACCATCAGCTGGCACAGAGCTGGCCGGTGCAGTTGAGGTTCCTCCCTGCCCTCTGACCGCCCCCCCGCCCCCATCCCCATCCTTGGAAGGTGTGCTCTCTTGCCTTTCCCTGCCTCCTAGAAGCTGCTCCAAGGTTTGGCCTTGAGACAGATGTGTGGTGTTGAGACTCTGAACTGGGTACAGGACACCACAGTTAAGGCCTCTTGTGTATATGACTGACATTCAGGTGGCTACACAGACCTACTCATCCTGTGGCCCATCCGGGACAAGCTTTGTAAGTTCCCTTGTTTATTAAACCTATCAACCTGGGCTGGTCTGCCTACCTCTTTGGTCTCTCCCTCCCCTCCACACATGGGGGCCAGTTTCAGATTTCACCCATGAAGCTCCGAGGAGGTTACAAACCAACAACCAAACATCTCCTTTGCTTCTAGTATCTAAATATTTCTATGGGAATGAGAGAAATGCTTGCTTCCATGTATGCAGGCCAGTGGGGATTTTCATTTAAGTACCCGTTAATGTTTGCTTTAAAAAAAAAAAAAATATATATATATATATATATATATATATATATATATATATATGTTTTATTATTATTATTATTGATTTCAGAGAGGAAGGAAGAAGGAGAGAGAGACAGAAATATCAATGATGAGAGAGATTTATTGACCGGCTATCTCCCCGCCTCCTCTCCCCTCTACCACCACTGGGGCTGGAGCTGGCAATCCAGAATCAAACCTGGGACCCTTCAGTCCATACTCCAATGCTCTGTCCACTGAGCCAAACCAGCTAAGGTTTTAATATTTGATTTTAAGCCACAGCAAATGATAAAACAGACAAAATGTGTGTAATTATGGCCACTTCAAAATACCTGCCAGACTAATAGAGGTTAGCTAGCTCTGCAAAGCACGTAATTCAAAATATTTAAAAACAAATGCTTAGTAAGTAACATGAAATTAGTGATGGCCAACACCTACTGCTTAGTAAATTTAGTAAAAAGTTGCTAGAACTGTCTTGATAAAAATATGAACATATGTGAGTGTATATGAATATCTGTGGCTTAACACACATTTCCTTCTCTCTATATATATTTATGTATATAAAAGCCTAAGCAACCAAACGACTGAATTACCAAACGACTGGTTGACTGGTCACTATGATGCACACTGGCCACCAGGGGGCAGATGCTCAATGCAGGAGCTGCCGCCTGGTGGTCAGTGTGCTCCCACAGCCAAACTCCCACAGCCAGCCAACCTCCCGCAGTTTCTTCCCCTGGCCAGCTGGGTGGTCAGTGAGCTCTCACAGCCAACCACTTGTGGCCGGCCAACCTCCCACAGTCCCTCCCCCAAGCCGTCTGGCCCCAATCGGGACTGGGCAAGATGGCCTCGATTGGCTCCAATCACCAGTCAGGCCAAAGGACCCCACCCGTGCACAAATTTGTGCACCAGGCCTGCCTCTAATAATAAATAACAAAATATATTACATAAAAATATAATATATATAAATTGCATTTCATATGTGATAGAAATTGCATTTAATCCTGTGTATTGAGATAGCAATGACAGGTAATAGATGTTGCTTCTATCTTTTTCATAGCCAGCAATTCTTTCATCAACTAGTCAATTATAACACAAATACTTAATGTCAATCTCAGTCCCCCATTCTTATGAGCCCCCTCCCCCATGCTATCTTCTTCTCTTGATTACATTTTGCTCATCTGGACTCCCTTAAGCGTGCCAGGAACATAGTCACTACTAAGACACAACTATTTTCTCCCAGAGTGTGTCAATCAGAAACCTGTATGTATTTGATGATGGAGAGGAATCTCAACATTGCCAGTGAAGCTTAATGCAAATATCCTAGTCTATATTTGATACTCCCTTTAAACAGTTTCTATATAGAAATATAGACTGTTTTTATATCACCTTGTATTTTTTCTCATTAAATCTCTAAGTCATGCTTTCCCAAATAATTGTACATAATAATAATGATAACTAACATTTATGTCTGGTCCTGTGATAAACCTTTTACCCCAACTCTAACTCTATGAGGTTGATAATTTGTACTGTACTCATCTCATAAGTGAGGAAATTGTACAAATCCACAGGCCAGGCAAGTCACAGGGCTAGAATTTGAACCCAAGTGTCTCTTACTCCAAATCCTTGCCTCACATTGCTCCTATTCCTCTTTTATCCATCTCAGCACTTCACACACATAAGTACTGGTTGGCTGTGTAGGCAGCAATAAAAGTCCAGTAAATCCTGCTATGATATAGCTTGTTATTACCCCGACTTATAAATGATTCAAAGCACGTTCTTCAAAATAACAGCTCCATCATAAGAGCTTGACTTCTCACAGTCAGCACATATGGTAAATGTTAGTCCTATAGCTCCACATCAGGTAGATATATCACTAGTTCACATGCAAAAGACAATTCCATGATAAGTATTTCTTTCAACCTTAATTAAATTTGAAACATTCATTTAAAAATTTTAAACTTGGACATTTAAAGATATCATTCTGTTTTTTATTCTTTATTGATTAAAGTATTACATATGTCTCCTTTTCCCCACTGACCTCTCCCTAGGCACTCCCCCCTCCCCCCAGTGTCTGTGTCCTTTGGTTATGCTTATATCATGCATATAAGTCCTTTGGTTGATCCCTTACCCCCCCTTCCCCTGAAAAATATCTTTCTAGAATCAAAGCTCAGTAGGTGGAAAGATCACATTTTTCATGTTCACTGCTGAATTCTAGCATTTCACCCATACTTTGTATATATGATTATATCTTGATGAAAAGTATGCTCATACACACCTTATAGTACACACATGAAACTGCAATGGTAAATGCTCACTAATTGTCCACCTAATTGTCCACTAATTGTAACCTCTACTTTTGTGGTGTGGTCATTGTTGCTACTATTAATAATTTGTCCCTTCTAATTGCTAAGGAATACTAGACTGTATGGATGTGCCATAGATTTTTTTTTATCCATTGACTTGTTAAAGGGCATCTTGGTTGTTTCTCATTTGGAGGGATTATAATTAGAGCAGCTATACACAACCATGTACAGATTTCATGTGAGCATACTATTTCATTCCTCTAGGGAGAATACCCAAGAGTTAGATTGCTGGCTCATTCGTCAAGTGTATTTTTTAACTTTTAATTTTGAAATACAGACTCATGGGAAATTGCAAAAACAGTACAGAGAGGTTTTGTGCCTCCTGCCTTGTGCTAACAACTGACAGAATTATCATTATCAAAACACAACGTTACCCCAATCAATGAACTGAAATTTGCACAATATGGTCAACTACAGCCCTTTCTCGGATTTCACGTTTTTGCCTGGGCCCTGTTTGTTTTTGCTACATGTGTGCATGTAATTCTGTGACACTTTATCACATGTATAGATTTGTGGCACCACAGTCAAGGTCCAGACCCGCTCTACCCCAGCAAAGGGACTCACTGCCTCACCTCTATGTTATATATGTGCAATCTGGCCCTAGCCGGTTTGGCTCAGTGGATAGAGTGTTGGCTTGCAGACTAAAGGGTCCCAGGTTCAACTCTGGCCAAGGGCACATGCCCTGATCTCGGGCTCAAACCCTCCCCCCAGTAGGGGGCGTGCAGGAGGCAGCCAATCAATGATTCTCTCTCATCATTGGTGTTTCTATATCCCTCTCTTCCTTCCTCTGTGAAATCAATAAAAAATCATGTTAAAAACAAACAAACAAACAAACAGAAAAACAAACAAAACACGAGCGATCTAAAGCACAGAGATGCCCAGGAAGGTCTGAGCCTGAATTCAGGCAGCTCTCAGCGATGCAGGCCGATGTGAGTCCTGGCCATCCCTTCCCATCATGCTCTGCGGCCCTCCCATGGGATCATTTTCACCAAGACTTACAATTACTGCTAAAAAGTGTGGCCTGGCAGAGTGTTTTATTAATAGATAAAGTTATATTTATTCACTTAATAAATATTTGAGTGACTTGATTAAATTCGTTTTTAAAATACTTGTAGATAGACACTTTTAAATTTTAAAAGGATGATTAAAACTCTCTCTGCTATTTTAAGTAATATTAAGTGGAACTTTATGAAATTACAATTTTAAGTAAAAAGACAGTGGAATATCGCCATTTTAAAGGGTCCAATCTAATTATAATAACAATCTGTACTTAGGTATTACTGTCCTGGGAGTTTTATGGAAGTTAATGATATTCTTAAGCTAACATCATTACAAAAGGCAACTCCTAAATTCCAATGCGTGCAAAGCCCATGCACTTTGCTGTGATGCTATTACACGGATTTAGGCCTTCCAGCAGTTTTATTGTACTGTTCATTTACAACTTCATCCCTTTTTATGGTAGACGGTATAATTGACAAACAGATCTAAGCCAGGTTGTATTCCAATGTCCCTTGCCCCGCACAGGGAGGTCACAGCTGTAAATTCTCTTCGCTGCTACTTCCCAGGACTCCTGACCTTGACCTTCCCGGGCTCACAAATGTGATTTCCCCACCCAGGTTTCATCGTGAGCTGCTACAGCTACAATCGCATTTTTGACCATCCCTGAATAGAAAAGAGACTGTTTTACAACAGGATTTTTTTTTTTTCCTGTTTTGAGAACAGATACATGTAATTCTGGGAAATGGCTAAAAGTACATAGAATTTAGCCAGGCCCAGTTTAGAAGCTAAATCTTATATTATAGTCTCTCTAACTAGGTGGGTAACTTGTGCAACTAAGCCCAACTTAACCATGTTAAAAGCTCCTTGCTCTTTGTGAATTTATATTTATCTTTTCATTCCGATATTCTTCCCTTCTTCAGTGTGAGAATTCAGCTGCTTAGCTTCTCCTGAACTCAGAATCATACTGAAATCATATCCTTAGAGACCCATCTTGACACACAGTCTCCTAAGCAATCTGTGCTCATACAGGGAGATGCTCAGACTCTCTGGACCACAAGAAGCATTTCTACCTGGGTCCTGGATAGCTTTCATGAGTTCTGTGACATCCCTTCCATTTCACATATCTGTGTGCACATAAATTTCCCTGACTGTGTGTCTAGCTGTTATGAAATACTGAAAGAAATCCTTCACCTCAAAGTACTATAATAAAATATTCCATACTCTACGCATACAGATCAATGGAAGAATAATCTCAATTTGGGAGATTTTTCCTCTTGTAATTGGAATTACTGATTCTTAGAATTTCTGTTTGGGGAAAAAAACAACTCACATATAATTTTAAAAAATGTGTTTCAAAATCTGGAGATCAAAATAATGAGATTATTTCTGACTGCCACAGCTAAAGAAGAAAAAGATGGTAATGATTAATGCATACTTAGGGATTTTGAATCTCAACAAGAAGACCACACATTTAAAGAACTTTAAGAGGAGGGGATTCTTAGCTCAAAAATGTATTTCAAAAGCATTTCCTCTCCGTGGAAATTGCTTAGGTCAATGAGTATATTGCACACAGTACCATGGATGTGTGTATCAATGAAGTACCTATTCTCCAACCCACTCTTCTGCATTTCGTGAGATTTTTTCTTAGTACATTTGGAACCCTAAGTTGAGGGAAAGAAAAAAAAAAGAATAAAACTACAATGGGTACAAAATCTATACTATTGCTAAGTAGCTTTAAAGCAGGTCACAAGAAACCGAAGAGAGTATAACAATCTCAAATGGAAGAAACTGACATGAAACACAATGATCAGTACCATGACTCTGCATTTTTTAAACTACTAGGAATATGTTGCATTAGACCACTGATCTACTCTCCTATATGACTTCCTAGAGCTTTGGTGATGCAAGTCCAATGGCCACAACAAGGTGGGTGCTCCCTGGGATTTTGGCACAGAGCCCTACTGAGTGACACTCAGGCTCTGGCTTAATGACAGAGGTCAGTTCCTAATTACATGTGCTAAGTGGAACGTACAAAGGAAACATTGGGAAGCAGGAAATGACACTGAAATCTTTGGAAAAGATTATTTTAAAGATAGGATGGAGTATAGTACAGAGAAAGACCTAACTCAATAAAAACAATCCATGCTCTACTTAATGACATAGCCCTTATTTTGTACCCACATGCAAAAATGTATAGTTAGTATATCCAAGGCATATTCACCAGGGAATAACTGACATTAAACTGAGTGTTCCTAACGAATCCAAAATTTATGTCCAAAGGTCAGCTTTCCCATCCTTATATGCATATGCCCGATTAAGAAGGAATGGCTTAAACATACACTTAGTGATATAAGATACCACAGGGATTACACTAATATTCAAAACCACCCCTCCTTCTGGGTTGAATAAAATGCTTGAGCAGGAACTTGGCAAACTGTCCCTAGTGGCAATTAATTTTTTTAAAGACAGGGCACATATTCTCCTACTCATGGATTCTGACACCGTGGAGATGAAGATTTGACTTCTCAACCTACATTCATGTGAGGAGGGATAATTGAATGAGCTGACAGCCCCGATGTTTGTAATTAAAGGAAACTTAATATTTATTGTAGAGTAGAAGTTGGCATTAAAAACCTATATTTACATGTGGTTTTGATTATGCAAATACACTCAGTTTTAGATAACTGTACTTGACTTAATTTGTGCTTTGCCCTTTTTTTCTTTTCCAATCATGCACAGATGCTTTTCAATTACTGAGGGTGTGATGAAGATTGCCACTTCTTAAATGAAGGGAGATGAGTTTCTTTTTCATAAAATGATGTTTGAGTTGGTCAACAGATGTCAGAATTCTATCCTAAAGTTTAATGTGAATCTCAGATGGATTCATAAGGCAGATGCTGACTTCAGAACTCCATTTTCCTGCTTCTGTTTCAAGAAAATGATCAACACTCTCCTTTTCTTGTTCTTTAATATAGCTTGATGGAATTAAACCTTGTACTGTTTTTTGCTCATACGTGACAACATCTATCTCTTCGCTTTTCTCTTGATCATATTAATATACACTGAGTGGCCAGATTATTATGACCAGCAAGATTTTATGACTACCCCATCAGTACTTCATTGAGCCACCTTTTTTTTGCCTTCAATACTGCGGCAATTCTTTTTGGCATTGATTCCACGAGATGTTGAAGGGTGATGTGAGAAATCTGACACCATGCCTGATGAATAGCACTGTCCAGCTCTGTGAGATTTGATGGTTGTGGAAACAGCTGCCTGATGGCTCTTTTCACTTCATCCCACAAATGCTCAATTGGATTGAGATCTGGTGATTGTGGGGGCCACCTAAACAAGATGAAGTCTCCCTCATGTTCTTGAAACCACCCCTGCACAATATGAGCACCGTGGCATGGCACATTGTCTTGTTGGAAGAAGCCATCTCTATTGGGATATGCCATCAACATGATAGGATGAACTTGAACAGCAACGATACTTAGGGATGTTGTGCCATTCAGACGTTTGTAATGATCTGGTCCTCTAGCAACTTCAGCACGAAATTATAGCTAATTTGCCCACAAACATTAGGTGGTCATAATAACCTGGCCACTCAGTGTATAGAGCACACCATGTTGACCAGTGTTTAGAGATGCAAAGAGCGGGGGAAGGCACCAAAAACTAACAAATTGTTGCCTGACCAGTCTCCATTCCTTGAAAACTTAACACAGTCACTTTTTATTTTCGGTTTTCATTTCATTTAAATAAAAGTCTGTGTGGCTAAATAAACCATGGCAATTTCAATATAAGTAATCCAATCCCTTTCCATATGAAGTAAGGAACCTGGGGCCCAGGCAATGATTTTCCTACTGTTTGTGGTTAGTAAAGCTGGCTTAGACTTGGATAGAGATGCACATTTATCTCACTTAAAATTCTGCCCTAACCGGTTTGGCTCAGTGGATAGAGCCTCGGCGTGCAGACTGAGGAATCCCAGGTTCGATTCCGGTCAAGGGCATGTACCTTGGTTGTGGGCACATCCCCAGTAGGAGGTGTGCAGGAGGCAGCTGATCGATGTTTCTGACTCTCTATCCCTCTCCCTTCCTCTCTGTAAAAAAAAAAATCAATAAAATATATTTTTTAAAAAATCATGTATGTTGCTTCTACAAGAGAACACTTCAGGAGAATGTGAAAAAAAATTCTTTTTTAAATTTCTATTCAATGACACTTTCTAAACCCACACCCCTCTTTAGTCCAGGGTGAAATCCTAACTGGTACCTGAATCTGATTTTGCCATATCCAGTATCTTTCTTATGAAATATTATTTGCTTTGATGTCTGTCTTCTGCATCGTATTTTAATGGAGAACTAGGGATAACAGTCACTTAGTAAATTATTCATGATTAACAATTACAAAATAAGACAAACAGAATGTATCCATAGCCTACTGAGAGAAACCAGTGACAAAAACACGTATCCCCTGAATTAGAAATAGTTTGTGTAATAAGATGGAGAAAAATGTATTGGTTAGCTTAAGGGAAATTAAACAGATAACCCCTAATGTTTGTATAGCATTTTTCAATTTACAAAGCACTAAGCACACACATTTTCTCATTTAATGTAAACCCTACCACCAAGTGAACATTAACACAGAATTCCATCACGGCTCTAAGGATGAGATTCTTTTTTAAAATTATTTTTCCATCCCTATTTATCCCCTCTATACCTCTCTTTCACCTTCCCCTACCCCCCATAATCACCCCACTGTTGTCTGTGTCCATGAGTGTTTTTTTTTTTTGCTCAACATATGCAGCACCACAATCACTATCCCCCTCCTCCCCCTCACACACATGTCATGACCAGATCTGTCTGTTTGCTCTCTATCTATGAATCTGTCTCTGTCTTGCTTGGTAGATAAGTTTATTAATTAATTCCACATATGAGTGAAATCACACGGTACTTGTATTTCTCTAACAAGCTTATTTTACTTGGCATAATGTCCTCCTGGTGCATCTATGTTGTCTCAAAGGATAAAACGTTCTTCCTTGTTATGGCAAAGTAGTATTTCATTGTGTAAATTTACCACAGCCTAAGCTGTCAGTGGACATCCCCCAAGGGCTCCTAGATTGCGAGAGGGTGCAGGCCAGGCTGATGGGGCCCCCAGTGCATGAAATTCTAGTGAACAAAATAAAAAGACAAACTACTCAAAGAGAGAAGACATTGCAAGTAATAGATTTGATGAAAGGTTAATGTCCAACAATTATAAAGAACTCGAACAATTTGACACTCAAAATAACCCAATTAAAAAATAGGCAGAGGGCCTCAATAGACATTTCTCCCAAGAGGTCAAACAGACGGCCAATAGACATATGGAAAATGCTTAAAGTCAGTAATCATTAGTGAAATGACAATTAAAACCACAATGCGGTATCACCTCCCACCTGTCAGAATGGTTATCATCAATAAATCAACAAATAAAAAGTATTGGTACAGATGTAGAAGAAAGGTTACCTTGGTGCACTGTTGGTGGAATTGTAAATTAGTGCAGCCACATGGAAAACAGTATGGATATTTCTCAAAAAATTGAAAACAGAGCTGCATATGATCCAGCAATTCCTCTTCTGGGTACTTATCCAAAGTAAACAAAAACACTAATTTGAAAATATATGTGCACCCCTATGTTAATTGCAGTATTACTAGTATTTCCCAAGCTATGGAGCAACCTAGATCTAATCAACAAATAGATGGATAAAAAAGATGTGAAATATCCTATCTAATAAAAGAGTAATATGCAAATTAGGTATCACTCCGTCACAAAGATGGCCACCCCCATAGCCACAAGATGGTGGCACCCATAGCCACACCTATCCAATAAAAATGTAATATGTAAATTAGGTGTCACACCATCACAAAGATGGCTTCCCCCATGGCCACAAGATGGCCGCTCCCATAGCCACAAGATGGCAGCACCCAGGCAGGCTTAGCCCCACCATTGAAGTGGTCAGGCCTGATAGCCAGGCAGGTGGCAGGGGAGGCAGGGGGGCTCGAGAGGCAGAACAGGTGATCAGAGAGGGCTGGGGGTTCCCTGCCTAGGCCAGAGGCCTTCACCAGAGGCCTCAGGCATGGGCAAAGGCAGAGCCATTAATCAAAGGGGACAGGGGCAAAACCGGTGATCAGAGGGGTATGAGGGTGCCCTAGCCAGGCATAAGGCTTGGGCCAGAGGCCTCAGGCCTAGGCAGGGCAAGGCCAGAGATTGTAGGGGTCTGGGCACCGGTGGAGTTGGCAAATCAGGGGTCTGGGGGTCCCCTGCCCAGGCCTGCAGTCTTGGCCAGAGGCTGCCAGTGGGGCAAGGCAGAGCCAGCTATGGCAGGGGGCAGGATCAGAGCTGGTGATTGCAGAGACCTGGGTGCTGTGAAGCTAGCAATCAGTGGGGCTTGGGGGTCTTCTGCTCAGGTCTGCAGCCTCAGGCAGAGATTGCAGGTCTGGGAATGGGCAGAGCCAGTGATCACAAGGGTCTGGGGGTCCCCTGCCCAGGCCTGCATCCTTGGCCAGAGGCTGCAGCCTTGGGCAGGATTGGAGCCGGCAATTTTAGGGGTCTGGGGGTCCTCTGCCCAGGCCTGCATTCTCGGCCAGAGGTTAAAGGCCTGGGCAGGGGTGGAGCTGAGATTGTAGGGGCAGGGGTGGAGACGGTGATTGGAGTGAACCACTCATTGGCTAAGCTCCCTGTATGCCACTGGTAATATTCTTAATAACTTGGGTAATAAGAATCCCCAAAGGTGATCTAGGGTTTTTCCACCACACTCCTGGAGAAAAAAATGAAGGTCCACTACTGGAGGGCTAAGAAATGTCATATCCTGCCCTAGCAGGTTTGGCTCAGTGCATAATGCCTCGGCCTGCTGACTGCAGGGTCTGGGTTCAATTCTGACCAAGGGCATGTACCTAGGTTGCAGGCTCCTTCCTGGCCAGGGCCCAGGTCAGGGCATATGCAGGAGGCAACCAATCAAAGTGTTCCTCTCACTTTGATGTTTCTCTCTGTTTTTCCCTTCTCTTCCACATTCTCTAAAAATCAATGGAAACATATCCTCAGGTGAGGATAAAAAAGAAAAAAAAAAGAAAGAAAAAAAATGTTATATCCTATGAAGGACACATCTTTAAAATGCCTAAAGAAAGTTTTCATTTTTCATGGTGAAGGAACTGGAGTCTGTGTTGATGAAAACACCTTGGTGGCTGCGGTGACTGGCAGTGGCTGCAGCAGTGGGGTTATGGGGCTGGTGGCTTCCGCTGACTTGCCTAATTGCCCCCCACAAAGGGAGGCCAGACTGCAGCTTAGGCTCACTCCCCAAGGGGAGTAGGGAACGGGCCTAAGCCGTCAGTAGGACACCCCCTGAGGACTCCCAATATGAGAGAGAGGGCAGGCTGGGCTGAGGAACCCTCTCCCTCAGTGCACAAATTTTGTGTACCAGACCCCTAGTCCTATATAATAAAAGGCTAATATGCAAATTGTCCCCTCGACCAAGAGTTCAACCAGGGGCTGGGGCTGGCTGGCCAACCACCTGCAGCACCTCCCCCAGCCATCCCTGTCCCCAGTCGGCCTCCTCAAACCCAACTGGGTGCAGGGCAGTCCAATCACCTGTGCCCTCCCTCCCCCTTGTCCAGTTCAGCCCAATCAGCCCCAATCGGGGCGGGCCAGCTGGACCCCACCTATGCATGAATTTGTGCCCAGGGCCTCTGGTATATTTATAATGGATTACATATGTGTAATGAAGTAGTATTCAGCAGTAAAAAAGAATGAAATCTTGCCATTCCCAACAACATGGATGGATTTAGAAGGTATTATGCTAAGTGACATGTCAGACAAAGGCAAATGCTATATGATATCACTTTTATGTGGAATCTGAAAACCACACAAAATAAATGAACAAACAAAACAGAAACAGACCCTCGTTCTGGTTGCCAAAGGGAAGGCAGTGGAGGAAATGGGACTTAAAAAAAAAAGGAGTAAGAGGATAAGTATACATGTAATCACGAACAAAAAACCTAAAATGTAAAACACACTCAAGATATTTCTTCCTAATCTGCCCAAGATATTGTTTAAAGTTTGACTTCCTATAAAATATTAACTCCTAGGAAATCATAACTGAAAGAGTTAAAAGCTAACTCCTCCTATACCCATTCGATTAGCTTCGTAAATAATAAGCTCCTTCTCTCTCTCTTTCTCCTCTGCAATGTGGGAAGATGCTTGAGATTTATGTGGAAAGCTTTGGCAGTCTGCTAAAATTTGCCAGGATGGGAAAATAAATCAAATTTGAGGCACCCCTTTTTTTTCTAAGACAAAGTTATTTGTGACCTAAATAAGTAGTGAGTTGGAGAATCAGGCTGAAATAGGAATTTCTATTATATATATGTTTTCTCTGTGTGATTTACATTATTCCTCATGGCAGCAGCTTGGTTTTCACTTTTGATCACTTAATTTGATTTTGATTATCTTGTGTATTTTGTCAGCAGTATAAGCTAGGCTCTATGACTGTCTAAATTCTTTTTGCATGAGAAATGAGAGAGGAAATATATTTTGGAGGAATCCTATCTCCAATAAATCGACGAAGATAGAATAACATATTTTTAATGTATCTCAATAATGAAGTATATTAACAAATGAATTAAAGAGAAAAAAAGCAGAAGCTTGTTTGGGGCAGTTGAAAGGCTAGTGATCAGGAAGCTAGAACTTTGCTCCTATTTTTGCATTTACTCATTACCTGACCTTGAGCTAACCACATCTCTCTCATCCTCTGTTTCCCCATCCATCAAACTTGAGATTGGATTAGCAGAATTTATGTGGGATCATGAAAAATGATAATAGTAAATACATTTATAAAAACACTGTATGTAAAGCTCAGTAAACAACCTAAAAGACAGCAGTAAAACATATGTATATATAATATACTCATACTTTTACTTATAAAGCAAAAACCCAATGCATACAAATATTTTAAATTTTATTCATCAGAATTTTAAAAATGATTGTTTTTACATAGAGGCATTAGGGGTATTTTTCAAAAATACTTTTTGTTCTTATTCTTGTCTTCTGCTTAAAAGTAATATAATCATTATTTTAAAAAAAAAACCTCACATAAGCCCTAACCGGTTTGGCTCAGTGGACAGAGCATCTGCCTGCGGACTGAAAGGTCCCAGGTTTGATTCTGGTCAAGGGCATGTACCTGGGTTGCAGGCACATCCCCAGTGGGAGGTGTGCAAGAGGCAGCTGATCGATGTTTCTCTCCCATCGATGTTTCTAACTCTCTGTCCCTCTCCCTTCCTCTCTGTAAAAAATCAATAAAATATATTTTTAAAAAAAACTAACAACAAACAGTGTAGAATTTAAAATAGTAATAACACTTCATAATTTACATTTTAATTGTTGTTGCTTTAACATTGCCAAGCAAATAGTGTGCACTTAACATATTTGTTGAGTGCATTAATGAATTCTTTAAAAATATTTCCAGAGTTAATATTTAACTGGTGAAAATAAGTTTCATACTTTCTATTTTTAAAGTACACTATCATTATTATTATAATTATTACAAAATAACCTCAAGTATTCTTATGGAGACCAATGGAATATTGTACAACAGCTTTTAAAAATCAGAAATTGCTGATTTTCACATTCCTGGCTTCCTTCCAGACTTGTGTCAATCACCTCTTGAATAACTCATTTCACCCAAGATCATAACTAACGTAATATAAGTATATGTTACTTTACAAGACAGATTTATCTTGAAGGTTTAGATCATCTAAATGGCATTTTAAATGCATAATGAGGCTTCACATTTAAAGGAACCCTAAGCTCTTGCAACTAAAGCACCTTTTGTGATGTGAATAAGCAAACACTAATGTATTTGTTTTATAAACTGCTGTCATACATTGGACTTGAGGAAGTTTATACCTGGCTTTTTCTAAGAAATGGGAGAAATTATTCATACATATTTGAAAAGTGTTGTTGTTGTTTTTCTTAACCTCTGGGAAAAAAGGATAATCAAACAAAAATAGCAATGGAGTTTAAAGTTTTAACTGATGCCAACTCAAAAAACATTTTCTTTACCATGTTAAATACCTCACCCTATAACACAATGCCAGTCTCTCTCAGGTTTCTAGGTCTTCTCATTAAAGGCTATTGAGCCCATCCATAATGGAACTGATTATTACAAGTTACCAGTGAGTGAATAACATAGTTATGACAATGACTCTATGGAGTTTCTTTCTGTTACAGTTTGGGAATTGGTAGTATCTTCTGGGACACCAGCCCGGCAACAAGAATGGAATTTTTGACCAGACAAGGTCGAAATTGCTATATGATGTTTAGGAGTTAATATCTAGGGATTGCATCTGTATTCAATCCTTAGAGGTGATTGCTTAAGTTCCTGCAAAATATTTCAATGAAATTTGATTCAGAATAAATTGAATATTCTTCACTGTAAGGCTATACACCAAAGGATGTAATGACTCGATGAGCTATAGATATCTCAGTATCATCACAAACATTCACATATGATGCATAATGACTATGGGTAATGGAATGACTCCAGAGTCATCAAGAAGAATTATTAATGAATAATTATAGCACATAAACTTGAAGAGGGATAAATTATTTCTAAAAATACTAGAAATAACACAGGCTATGAGACTCTCTTTAAGTAATGACTTGTTCTTTCCCATTAACGTTAAATAATTCAAAACCAGATGCTTCCCTTTTATTTGATATAATTAAATGATAATGATTTTTTATATCAGTCTTCTTAGAGCCAAATTACCAAACCAGAATCTCTACTACCAGAAAGTAACCCTGCATATGTCTGCTTTATATGTGCAGCACTAATAGTCAGTAACAAAACTCAAGGTCCCAGCACTCACACTATTCTTTTTGTTGCTACATTATAGAGTGTGCGCAAATGAGCAGCAAACAGACCACCTAGTTCATTCTTCTTCCAGCATATAAGGCTCTACTGGCATTGCACAAGAAAAAAAACACACACACTGCTTTCTGCTGGTATGTCTGTAAATAAGAAACCATCTATTGACTTCCATGTACATGCTATTAATTCCTCCAGATCACTAATAAATGGAAAATTGAACTGACCTCAACCTTTGCTTGTAGTTTCCTGTCCCACACAATCCTGGAAAGGGTTTTTACTGTGGATGTTCATTTGAAACCAGTTAGTCCTCCTTCAGTTTACATTAGTCTAAACCATCTTGGACTTGCAGTCCACATTCAAGATGGTGACTTCGCTCTTAATGGCTACCATTTTTTACTTTATAAAATCATATTATCACACAGAGATTTTCAGATTTGGAAGAAAATTGAATGGCCATGTAGCTCAACGCTTTCGTGAAAATAGTTTCTTCTGTAAAGTCTTCACTGGGTACAACTGGACCATGTTTGAAGCTAACTCACTACCTCCCACCTTCCACCTTTTGCACTCATTGGACTTACGGTAAGCCTCCACTTTGACATTTTACCATTTGGTCACTCATCATAGGTCTACACTTAGATTCTACTCAAATCAATGTTAAATCCTTTTCTTCATGACCACTCTTCATATGTTTAAGGATAGAAACTATGTCCCCTTAGTCTCCTCCTTGTCAGATCTTAACTACACTTCCAAAATTGGAAGATTACATTCCTTCACCATTGTGACAACAATCCTGTGAATTTAGTTTAATTTGTCTATATGTTTTGCTTTGAGTTTGGCATTGGAGATGTGTTCTGGCCAAAACACAGAAGCCTGAGGCCATCCCCTCTATCATTCTGAGTCTGATTCATCTTTATTTATGTAATTGAAATCACTATTATAGTTGACCAACATCAAGCTTGACATCTACTAAAATCTCCAATCATTTATCTAAGTTTCCTTTAATACCTACCCTTACCTCAGGCCCTGGGATGCCTATATCTCAAGAATGGTAGCAGAAATCGTAGAAGATGTTTGTTACAGCCACTTCTTTTCTTGGATGTAAGATCCTTCAAATGGCCTTCAATTGATACTTCATCACTTTCTTTAGCTTCCTCATTCCTATGGGTCGGCATTCTCCTCACATTGAAAATCAAGTTTTCCTTTGTTTGACCTTTAACACATATATCTACCTATCTTCACGTGCCTACCTATCAAACCACCACTCTTTGTAACTTCTATATCTGCGTGTACCCTAGTACTTGATGAGCTGGCTTCTCACTTCATTCTTTGTTTTAATGATTTATTTCTGTTAGCCTCTGGGATATGATATGTAAAATCTCAGAAAGATCTCTTTCCTCTCCCGTTTCTGTGACATACACCAATATCTCTCACATTAAAATAAAAGGCCCTCAGCTGCAAGGTATATCCTACTATAGAAACTGTTCTGCAGCTTTAGCACTGGGAACAGAATCTGACACCCAGGGGACACATCTATTGGGATAGTTGAGTTCCATGGCAGGTCACCAAAGCAGACTGCCATGGCTCTTTCTACAGCTCTTTTATTAGAACTATTAATTCATGCTGCAAAGTTTATGTGGGGAGGACAGGGGCTGGAAATGGAAAGGAGACTGTGTGACCTTTCGAAAGCTGTTCTAACATCACTTTGTGAGTTTGAGTAGCTCATTCATTATGCAAGGCCTGTTTGTAAACATTGATAGCTTTAGTACTCAAAACTTAGAGCATCTATCCCCCTCTTAAATGAGAGCGTTGTTTTGTCAAAGGAAAAACAGATTTAAAAATCTGTTAAATCTTACATTGTTTAATAGCACAACTGTATGAGCCAAAGTTTAAGTCTTTTGTCAAAGATAATCATATCAACATCACAGTGTGGGATAGAGCTTCACGAAGGATTGTTCTTCCTTCTGAATTTTCTGTATCCTCTCCTAAATGCACTGCTATCCATTTCATTGGCAAGTTGAAGTTCACTGCCACTATTAGTATTTCAGAAGTATGGTGCCACCTTGCCGCCTCTCTTTCTGTTCTGAGCTCTGCGACATAGATTGTACCCTACAGAGCTGACATTTCAATTAAGAGCACACGCCTGCCAAGCCCCTGCTCGGCCCGCTCTGTCCTGACCTCCATCATTGGCACAGTTTTAGTACTTTCACCACTGACCACATTTTCTTCTTGTTGGATAATTTCATAGTACTCTTTTCTTTGACCTTGTTTTATGATGTACTGTGCAGGGTCGTTTCTTAATTTGAAAGAGAGGGGAGTATCTATATAAATTATTTAAATTTCTTCTGCAAGAGATATTTGTCTCTTCTTCCCCACTTATTTATTCAATCATTGATTTATATCAGTGTGGACTACTGGATCACCATTCACATTTACAAACTCACATTAGGATTCCTTACTCACGTAAGGCAATTCTCTCCCTTGAATTTCAAGAGGAGATTGTTTTCAGCCCTCGTATTTTAATTTCTTCTTTAAATGGTATGATTAGAACTAATGCTCATACCAATTACTATATGGCTCTGAGAATTTTGAAGGACCAGGGCCCAGAATAAATACATTTAAATTAGGCGACCACATAATATAGAGTGAGAAGCATGACCTAACCTGCCTGAGTTCAAATTACGGCTCTGCCTTTTGGTTGGAATATGACCTTAGGAAGGTTATTTAAGCTCCCTATGTCTCAGTTTTTCATCCATAAAATGGGGATTACAGTAATAATGTGCGGGGTTGTTATGAAGTTAAATGTGATGACCGATGTAAAGCTCTAAGTGCCTGGAACCGAGTACAAAATCAACATCAGACATAAAAACCACAGTTTATGTTGTACATAGCAGATAATGTCATGCATGATAAGAGGTGCAACTCCTAGTTAATAATACTTGGTAAAATAGAAAATGCTAGTAACCAAAGGTGAAATTAGCATAACACAGAATGCCCTAGTATTTACTTCTATCTCTAGTATTCTCTTATACTGTAGTAGGAATGAAGTGAAATCTGAGTAAAACACTCTACAAAAGGAAAGCTATGTAAACAAATAAGATGCTAAAATTGGGACAGGTAGTAGGTCTCGATATTGTGACCCAGTCTCCCTTCCAGCCTACTCCTTCTGTTCCATCTCTCCATATATGCATTCAGAGAGCAGAAAACTATAGCATGAAGAAAATCCACCCTAGCGCTGGTAAAGTTTACCAGAACATAGCACTCAGCGTCACTTATGGATTGTCTGTGACTGCTATTGCAGGACATGCGAGAGCTCAGTCATTGTGTCAGAGATAGTATAATGTAAAATGCCCATTATATTTACCAAATGTTTGCCAACTATTTATTGCCCTAGTGAAACTAATTTACAGTTTCCCACAGAACCCCTCAACATCTCTGCCATTCTATCTTTGCTCATGCTGTTTCTTCACCTTAAAATGCCCTTCCTTTTATTTTCACAAGTTTAAACTGAACAATGCTAGTGGATCTTGCAAACTTCCCTTTTCCTTATGAAGCCCACTAAACTTCCAATAAGAAGACTGTATTCACTCACCCTCCAAATGCCTAAATAGTTCTCATGATACACAGTTATTTAGGTAACTGGCTTTGTTCGCCTTAACTATTAATATTTTGAGGGCAGAATTTAATTATGTATGTGTATCTCCAAAGTGCTATATCAACAGGTACTCACTAAATAGCTATTGAATGCAAGCATGCAAAAATAAGGAAATTGAGTCATTTGGCTAAAAACTAAAGTATGTCCAGCAACAATCTCCAAGCATCTTCCTTTCCTGCCCTTCCCAGTTTGCAAGAATTCCATAGACAAGGCAGGGCAGGGACATTATCACTTACAAGATCAAGTATAAGAAAGCCTCAACGAAGTATCTGATACACGGGTAAGCACCAGTGCGAGTCCTCAGGCAGCCCTGCAATTTGGCCAAGAGGGGACTGAGAAAATCAGTTTGTGCCTGCAGTTAGATGTCTTGGATAAGAACTCAAAAATACAGCCATTTCTGCATAAATGCAATGACATTTTATTGTTATTATTATTATTATTATTATTATTTCACAAGAATTCTATTTACCTAATTACTTTACTGATGAGAAACTTCAGAATAACCGAATGACTCACACAAGGCAACCTAGTTAGTATCTCAAACCTCATCATCTGACCCCAGATGCAGTGCTCTTTTTAGTTCACTGGCCTGGAAGGTCCAGCTGAGCCATAAGTATCTCTCTATTAGCTGCCTAGATTCTGGCAGACTTCTAAATTGGATCCGTTGTGAGCCATTTGGTAGAAACAAATTTCCTTTGGCTTTCTTTCCCCCAGCTACATGTAGTTCCCATCTGCCTGAGAATTGGCCAAGTAATAGCCCAAGTGTCCACTGAACCATAGATTAATAACGGTAGAGAGAGCTCCGGACAATGTCACAAGATATCTGGGTCCTGCCCCCTAATTTACAAGGTTGGCATATTCTGAGCAAATCCCTTTCCTGTTCTGTGCCTCCATTTCTCTCTTTGCACACTGAGAGACTAGGCCCAGGTGACTCCCACCCTATGACCAGTGTTTACTTCATCATCGCATCACCGTGCTGGGAGGTGGGCACCGTTCTGAGAGGTTTCCAAACCAGGAGCTGCCAGGGGACTGTGGGTGTTGTCTGAGAATATCAGGGAGATCTACTCCATCAGCCCTGGCCAGCCCAGTCCTTGTTGCTCCCCATCAATGGCAATGTACCTGCATCCATGTTCTCTGCAGCAATAATAGCCAACACATGAAAAACCTAGGTGTCCATGGATGAGTGAATGGATAAAGAAAATGTGGCGTGTGTGCATGTGTATGCGTCTACACACATATACACACATGCATGTATATACACACATGTATATGTATATATACACATACCCATACAGAGAATAAGGAAATACTGCCGTTTGGGTGACATGGATGGTCTTTGGGGGAGCTACGCTAAGTGAAATAAGTGAGACAGGGAAAGATAAATACTGCATTTTACTTGTACATGAAATCTGAAACAAAAAAACAAAAATGAAACAAGCTCAAAGAGACAGAAGACAGATTGGTGGTTGCCAGAGTCAGAGAGTTAGGGGGTGGATGAAATGCGTAAAAGTGGTCAAAAATACAAATTGCCAGTCAGTCATGGAGTTGTGATGTACAGCATGGTGAATAGAGGGAGTAATATTATATTGTATATCTGAAAATTGCTAAGAGAGTATATCTTAAAAGTTCTTATTATGGGGAAAAGAAATTTGTAACTAGGTGTGGTAACGGAGGTCAACTAAGTCTTATTGTGATCACTGTTTCACAATATATGCACATAAAATTATGTTGTATACTTGAAACTGGTGTAATATGTCAACTATGCCTCAATTTTTTAAAAAAACATCCTACTGCCTTTGCCTCATACACATAAAGTGACCAAGCAAACGTGACTATGACCAGCCTGTGGGCAGCACTGCAGGATAGTGTCAGGGCAGTAAAACGCCCTTTTCCCTTTAGCAGCTCCTCTCTCCTGGACAGGTAGGCATCCCTACATTCCCAAAAGCAATCTCAGGAATTGCCCTTCAGGTCTCTAATTCCCTACTGCTGGAAACTGATTGTTTTGATGCAGGAAACTGATTGTTTTTAACCTACATTGGTTGCTCTGAAAGGTCAGAGCTATGCACCCATTGTTTAAGTTGAAACATTGTTAATTACAGCAAATCCCCACCTGTGAATTACATGTAAAATTCTTCCTTGGAATTTCCTGCCTAAGGATATGGTTGTTTTCTCAGAGACTCAATAAAAGGCTGGTGAGACTCAGGCATCAGTGGGCAATCTACCCTGGTAGAGGAAAGATGCCACACCTGGTCCCCCAGTTTCCAAATTGATTCTCTTCTAGTCTCTCTTCATTTTGTGTGCAGCCTCCTTCAGAACTCGAACCCTGAACAGGAACCCTGAACCACGCTGGACGTGTAAGGGGCTCCAATACCTACAATCCTCAGGCAGCAGCTTCCAAGCTTGACTCATTATCTCACAAACCCCAATAACAAAATCCCCACAAGTTCCTTCTCCTCCAGGTGGAAGAGCTCCTTTCCTCCACCATCTAATCGAGTGTATCATCTTCCCTGCATATTGGGTGGGCTGTCTGCTTCTTAGAATGTTTTTTCTTTCCTCCTTCCCCATCACACACCTCTGAACTGCGAGGCGTTCTTAAAACAGTTCTTACTGGTTCTCTCTCCAACTTGAGCTGCAAATGCAATTGTAAAGGAATAACGCAGAATAGTATCGCTCTCGGTAACCTAACCTTCTTCAGGTTTAATTGGTGAGTGTGACGGTTATAACACAGGCTGGAAAAGAAACTTGTTCTCTATTGCCAACCTTTTAAGCTTTCCAGAAATCGTTCAGTCAATCCGAGGGGAAAGATATTCTATCCAAGAGTGAAAATGGCTTGGCTGGTGTGGCTCAGGGGTTGAGTGTGACTTATGAACCAGGAGGTCATGGTTCCATTCTATGCCAGGGCGCACGCCTGGGTTGCAGGCTCCATCTCAGTGCGGGGAGTGCAAGAGGCACCTGATCAATGGTTCTCTGTCATCACTGATGCTTCTCTCTCCGTCTCCCTCTCCCTTCCTCTCTAAAATCAATAAACATATGTATTTTTTTTTAAAGTGAAAGTATATAGGAAACTGTGTATTTTCATGAGAATGTGTGTGCATGTGTATGTATATGTGTATTTGAATTCCCGGTGATAGGGAGACTTATTTTGCAGGAGACGAAAACCCCACAAGTTTCCTTTCTGTTCACTGTTCAGAAAACATGACATGCATAGAAGAGCAGAAGAGAGTGAGACCTGCGGGAGTGAACTGAAGACCCTGCCTGCTGAGCCGGTTGTTCTTGATAGAAGAGGAGACCTGTGTGATTATGGGCATTTATCACAACAGGAAGTAGGCAGCAGGGGAGGAGCATCTTGTGATGCCACAAGAAAAGGAAGGACATGCCAATGGAGAGGACATTAAAAATAGACCCAATGACCTGCTTGCTCCTTGGCTGGAGTCAGAACATTCAGTGCTTCAATTTAGTTACCACCGGGTTCTCTTCCCCTAGCCTGACAAGGTGAGGGCCGCAGGGAGAGCCAGAGGCAGCAGGAGAAAAAAGCCTCACACACGCCAGAGAAAGCAATGGCTTGGCCCGATAAACAAGGTAAGCTGGTGACTTTCAGTTCACATCCATGAAGCCTATTTGGGGCAGGAAAGAGAGAAGGATGTCTATGCATCACCTATGTCCCTGTTTTCTCAGCCTCCTAACACAAGTGAGTCTTCAGGAGAAATGGGGGCAATTGTTCCTGTGTCCAGGTTTCTTAATCACAAGTTCACAACCTCAAGTGTCCATACTTTGAAGGATAGTCCATGGATCATTGACACCCTGCGAAGCTTTTGATAATTTTGCCTAGGCAAAAGGTTCGTGGTGTTCATCAAATGTTGAGAGGGGCCTCAGATTATAAAACTTTGAATTGCAGCTGAAGCTGGATTTAGCAGTCACTGTAGAAACTGGCTCCCAGGCCGGCCACAGTGGCCAGGAAGTGCCCAGGAGGGTCCACAGCCCAAGGGGCAAGAGTGGATGAAATCCAGCTCTGCTCTCTCCTGAAGCTTTGAGCTGGGGTAGCCAAGGCTGAGGGGATCCTTTTTGTTTCACTTGCTCAGAGGGGCCTTCATTTCATAATTCACATGAGTGCCGTGTGGGCTGAGTACCTGTCCTATCAGCCTGAACCTGTGCCATGACCTCAAAGTGCCTTTGCTTGGAAAACGGTATCTATTCTGTCCCCTTGCTGTTCAAGAAAGGATGTTTTATTGAGTTGTAGCGATTCAGTTTGTTCTTAGGATTGACTGCTCTAAACCGCACTGTCCAAGACAGTGGGGTGGGCCACAGATGACTGCTGAGGACTTGAAATGTCACTGGTTCCAACTGAGATAAGCTGTAAGTATATAATGCACCCTGGATTTTAAAGAATTAGAAGGGAGAAACATTGTACAATTTATTACTAGTGATTTCACACTGATTTCATGTTAAAATTATAATATTTTAAAGATACTAGGTCAAATAGAATGGTAATACAATTAACATTACCAGTGATTTTTATGTTTTAAAGTATGGTCACTAGAACTTTAAAAACTATGTATGTTGCTGGGCTCACACTGTATTTCCGTTGGACAGCCCTGCTCTAAAATATTCTGTCCAGCTTCCACTTGATCTCCCTCCCCTTCTCTGTTCCTTTGAAACACCTGATAAATAAACAACCACTTTTTATGTTCAGATGAAATCTGTCTCTTTTCATTGTCTTCAATGCGAGGTTGAACTCATGGAACTAGAGGGAGGTAGAGCCTGACTCTCTCTGGCACAACTGTAGACATAGCTCCTAATGTTTCTGCAGGATAAACATCCACAACACCTTCACCTCCCTCCCCTGTTGTGTCTGAAATCTCCTTCCAGAATGCTCTTCAATTTTCTTTGGTCTTTTGGACTAGAGTTTGAAAATATAACCACTTGCCCCTTCAATCCATTAGAATGCTTGATAGTATTTCTTAAACAGAAATGTTGCAAAATCTGTGCTACCACAACGTAAGAAAGTATCTATAGTTATAATTAAATGCTTTGGTTCTGTGGTTTAATTTAAATTATTTTGCTAACGTTTAATTCAATTTTTAAATTGATTCAAAGCTTCAAATAAGCAATTATCATGTACTCTAAACATGCCCTTGTTAAATGCTTAAAACTATTTAAACCTTCAATACTTTTGGAAAAAAATGGTACTGAATTAAACATTTTAAAAGTTTTTCAACTTCAGAGGTGGCATCTAAGATGAGAGCTGGATTATTCTATAATAAAAACTATTCATATTATTACTTTTTTTTTCCAGAAGATACTTGACCATATCAATAAAGATCCTGATATCCATATTTGAAATATAAGTGTAATATTACAATAAACATAAAAATTCAGCTTTATAATGATAAAAATATCCTTTTAGAGTCAAAATACTTTAAACCAGTCCCTCATCTCTAAGTTACACACTCAGAGCTTCCCAGTTAAGCTGGATACCAGAGCTATAGGCTCATTTATAAAGAACACAAATAAAGAATGACTAGGTTACATGGATTTGAGAGCGACTGATAATATTTAACAAGAATATCAATGATGAAAGGCCATGTCCTGTCTACTTAACAAGCCTTAAGACCAAAGGAAGTCCTCCCTTCTGCCCCACAAATAGAGCAAAACTCGGGTCCAAACCTTATTAAATTCCAAAGTTGAAAAGATTCTAATGTTGCCCTAGCTGGTTTGGCTCAGTGAATAAAGCATCAGCCTGTGGACTGTAAGGTCCCAGGTTTGATTCCTGGTCAAGGGCACATGCCCGGGTTGCAGTCCAGTCCCCAGTGTGGGCGTGCAGGAGTGAGCCAATCAATGATTCCCTCTCATCATTGATGTTTCTCTCTCTTTCTCCCTCCCCCTTCCTCTCTGAAATCAATAAAAATATATTTTTTAAAAAGATTCTAGTGTTTATCTGTTCATGCCCTTCATTCTCCAGTTCTAAGAAAAAACACAAAAATAAATGACTTTCCAAAGGTAATAGTTAGAACATAGAGGATATGAGAACAGAATCCAATCTTTCTCTTCGCAGGTTTATGAAAGCTATCCACATCACTTGTAGAAAATGAGGGTTCATGTTTTTAATCCAGCCAAGATATTTTTTTAGCACTAAAGAGAATCATCAGTAGTGTTGAGGGTAATGTGAAGATATCATTAAAATTGTCTTCGCAGTGCTGAGCTCACTTATTCTTGCTTGATAGAGCAGAAGGAGAAGACCATATGGATATTGAAAAGGAATAGATTATGAGTGAGGTGTCCGAGTGGCAGGAAGAACACTGCACTGGAATAGTTAAGATCTAGCCCCACCTCTGGCTCCATCCCTGTGTGTCATTTTATCGGATTAAGTCTCATCAAGACACAGAGCTGCCACAGTCTCCACCATAAAGTAGAGACAGTGTCATCTGCTCTACTTGGCTCATTGGGCGATCACATGGACCAAACGAGGTAATGCCTTTGGAAAGGCATTTTAGGACAATAAATGCCTCCTCAAGAGTGAGTTGTTGCTTCCAAATTTCTGCTGCCCAACAACCTTCTAGAAGAAAATGCTACTAGCTCCTTTTTTTTTGCTCGTTTTCTAGTATTTCTACTCAATTTTTATCAGAGACCTTGTCCCTTAATAAATGGCTTTTCCTAGAAAAGTAGACTTCACCTCTCCTTGTAGATCTCGGCCCTAAGACAGCTCAGCCAGCAGTTTACAGAACAGAAGCATGAAGAAGAAAGAAAATTTCTCAGGGAACATGAAAACTCAAGTTGGTGCCAAATCATGACAGATCATCAATATTTAAAAATAAAAACACTCTTTATAGCACCAAGGTTTACCATATAAAAACAACAACAACAAAATCTGATGAGGATCTCCATGGCAACATCCTGATTGATAGGAATATGACACCAGTTTAGTTTTCCTTAAAGAAGTGCTAGTGGAACATTAATAAAATCCAATCAAGTGGTGAATAATAAATTACAGAGCAGAGTTCACATATGAATGACTAAGCTATAGTGGTGAGAGGATGTTTTTAGAAATAAACAAGCTTAGGGTTTAAGTTGGCTCTTGCTCATACTTTAAGCAATGTTTTTCTTTATTTTGTGCCCATCAGCACTACACACACACACACACACACACACACACTGAGAAAAGGAAAAAATGTGATATGTTGAAAATCCAATATAATCAAGAATAATTTTGGTGATATAATAGGTGACAGTTTTATATGCAGAATGTTTCAAAGGATCTCTAACAGCCTAAAATATATTCTCAAGTCAAGAGCAAGAAGGCCACATTAGCATTCCCATCTTCCACAACTCATTCCTGGGTTCGACTTTAAGTTTTTTGGAAGCCCCAAAACTCAACTTGAAGTTTGCCTGCCCTTCCCTCATTCTTTGACATGAGAAAGCAGGCTCCTCTTTTCACACCACCATTCATTGTTAGCATAACAATAGTGTTCTTAATAAAAAGCCCAGGAGACACTGGCATAGAAACCAATTAAATTCAACCACTGTTTTCTGAATCCCATGATAACTCCATTGTGGAAATGAGACTAACACATCTCATAAAAAGAATGAAATCAGAACAACATGTTTAATCTAATAAAGCAATTCAATTTGTAGAATTTATAGGGCTGGTAGTAGGCTAGAAGGACTAGTTAAGAAACTCATTGTGTGCATGAGAAAACAGAAAGAAGGATGTGTGACATTGACTCACATCAAGGAGAAGGTGGCAATACCTTGTCTTATAGCCTCCCTGACACCCCCACCTGACTCTGCTTCGCATTGTTCTATGCCTGCTACACTGATACCCCAACGCTCCTCTTTAATATAGCTGAAAAGTGATCCAAACTTCAGGACACTTCTTCCTGCTTTTCTACATCTTTATTTTCTCTTCCTGTTTACTTCGTGCCCCAAATCAAAAGCACTGGGGTTTTGCTGAGCAATCCCTTCCTCAAATACTCAGAGGATCCCTCTTCAAATGCCTGCTCTACCCCTGCCCTCCTCTCTCACACACACACACTTGAGTAGTTCAATCCTGTTATCGTGGTGTCTGTGATTGAAGATGACTCTAGTATGTTCCAGATACTTGTTGAAGCACAGCATGAGAAATTACCTCCAACCCCACACATTAAATTTTAGAGGCCAAAAGGATGAAGCATTATCCATATCAGATAATGCCGATCCCCTATAAGCATTCAAGCTCTCCACTTAAATGTAGGTATATTTTCCAAAGAACTGTACCTTTTACTGCTTTTTTTACTCTATCCCGTTATTCCCAATCAAGATGGCCTTCTCTCTGAACATCCTATTTAGCCATGATACCTCTTTTCTTCATAGCTTTACTTGCACCTTCCTCCTTTCTGGAATTATTTTCCTCTTCCATTCTACTAATTCAAATTCTACACTTCCTTCCAGTTTTAATGCATGTTCTTTCTCAACCATAAAAATCTCCCTGACTAAGAAAGTCGACAGTTTCCCCCAAGCATTTCACTGTTCACTGGCTGGTATTGCTCCAGAATTGCTAAATGGATGGCTACCTCCTAAAAAGGTAAGAGAGTAGGGAATCATGGTTCTTACTTTTTTTATATTCCCGGTTTTTATCATGTGCATTTGTGTTATGGGTTAGTGTGCTTTTTAGAATAAATGCTGCTATCATCACACATTAAATTCAATTAAGTCTCTGTGTTTGGCATTAAAAAAAAAAAAGACAAATAAAATATGATAACATCCCTTCCCTGGTACAGGTAACATTACAGTAAGGAAGGCAGCCTTTCTCAAATAATTAACCCCTAAAAGTTCTTCTTAAGATAAAATATCTTCTTGCAATATTCCGCAAATCTATTTACAACACGTTGCCATGTAATTATATGTTTTGGGCCACAGTATACCTCGCTCTTTCTACTAAGGGAATAAAGTTAAATACCTATAATTATTGTGAATAACTCTTCTCTTCAGAAAAAGAATGGTCACCATACTTAAGACCACATGCCCTGGTGCCACCAAAATTGAAGAACCTTTAAAAAAGAAGACGAGGTAATGTCACAGGAAAAGGAATGATATGGTTCTAAAATCCAGAGGGTCATAAACTGCCCAGTGTGTACATTTAAAGGGGCACTCTTGCCATGATGGGCAGAAGAAGGGCAATTCTAGTACTCCTGGGTAAGAGCTATACTTCATCAGAGATGCAACATGAGATTGTAAGGCAGGAAGAGGGGGTACAAACATGGAGACACCCATGACTGACTTTGAGGAACTAGCATGGGCATCATCACAGTTTCTCACAGGGAAATTGTCTCTAGGAATCTACACCTTTGTTCACCTTGTCATCTCTTTATTTTTTTTTCTGGACAAGTATTATTTGGGGAGACGAGATGGCTACAGGAGGTCCAAAAATGCATCCACTCTGGGGACCACAGCTGCCTCCTCTAGATCAGCATGTTAAGTCTCCAAGTTAGGAACCCAAGAGCTATGTATACCACGAAGAAGATTCCAGCTAACTGTGCATTTGCCTCCAGGCAGCAGCCTCTACAGTAGCTGTGTTTACTTCCCAACATTGAATGGAAAATATCATTTTGAAAAAGCTAATTTCCAAAATCCCATCCCACAACAGCCTAATTTTAGAGCCCTTTGAAAGCTAATAATTTCAAAATTCTACGCAACCGTTTCTTGCTTATGTTTTGCAGCTCAAGTCTAAATATATCATCAGGAAGATTTTAAATGTGACTTGATCTGTGTGTTTACTTATTACTGCATGCATTTCCTTATTTCCTGAAGCAAAATCACAGGAACTTATTGCTTCCAGTTGGTGTTTGTCCTCTAGACTGAAGATAGTTTCCCCTTGATAAGATACAGATCTGGGGGAGAAACTCAGATGAAGAAAAATCAGAGTTCCCCATTACAATCTCCAGCATAAAATGAATCAAATACAATAAACACTCACTCCCATGGCCCAGGTGCCTGCACCCTCCTACAGAAAGGTTCTCTCACTTTAAGGACAATGCACCTCAGAGAGGCACGGCACTAAGTCTACATCGTTCGTGAAGGAAATAATCAGATCCGACTCTCCGAGGAAGCCTGACTGTGGGCAACACAGAACTTTAAAGAAGAGATGGTTTTAAAAGCCGCAAGCTTCTCTTGTAAAAACGTTCTCTCGGGAATTAAGGAGTTATTTTTATTTTTTTACAAAACATTAAGATGATCCTTCAGATAAAAGTGAAGTCAGTAATAAAATTTTAAAAAGCATTTTAACTAGAAAGAAAGGTGACACACCCTAGGGACTGCATAGAATTTGGGGTAGTTCCAAAGTCATTTTTGAAAAGGATTCAGGTGTGTGGTTAAATCAAACAGCAATATTCCTCTGGCCATTCTATAAGACTAGAGACTCAGTGCATGAAATTCGTGCACTGGATTGGGGGAGGTCCCTCAGCCCAGCCTGCACCCTCTCACAGTCCAGAAGCCCTTGGGGGATGTCCAACTGAAGGCTTATGCCTGCTCCCTGCTGGACATCCTTAGCGCTGCTGTAGCGGTGGGAGAGGCTCCCACCACTACAGCTGCACTCACCAGCTGTGAATCCAGCTTCCGGCTGAGTGGCACACCCTCTGTGGGAGCGCACTGACACCTGCATTGAGTGTTTGCCCCCTGGTGGTCAGTGCACATCATAGAGACTGGTTGTTCAGCAGTTCGGTCGACTTACATATTAGCCTTTTATTATATAGGATTGGGAGCTCTGGGAGCATTTTAGACCTTGTTTCCTGGCAACTGTCATCAGTTTTGGCCCAAATCAACTTCATAAAAATCCCATATGCCATCCTTCCTCCCACCAAGGCCCCTGCCCCTTCTTCTGCTGGCCAACCACACAGACCTTCACAGTGCTGCTAGAAATGCCTTGCTCTTTTGTTCTCCTCTCCCCCCGTGTTTGACTTTCTCTTCTTCTTTTAATTCCCAGCTTAAAAGCCACCTTTTCATGGAGTAGCCCAGACACCCCTGGGCCTTATATTACCTCCTCTGTGCTCCCAAGTGCTTTCGCAAGCTCATACAGCCCCACACGCTTTGCAGTGTTCAAAGAGACATTAATGTTTTCCCTACCCCGCGTATTTTGGGCCTGAAGGAGAAGGGGGTCTATATTGTCCTTGTGCATAGTAGAGGCTCAGCAAATGCTTGTGGAACGACTGAGTTAGGAAAATCCCATGTGCCAATTTTCATAGGATATGTTCCTGTCATTTAAAATAGAAAGGTTTCTGTATTATTTTTTAAATACATAATTTTATTGATTTCAGGAAGAGAGGGAGAGAAACATCAATGATGAGAGAGAATCACTGACTGGCTGCCTCCTGCATGCCCCACACTGGGGAGTGAGCCGGCAACCTGGGGACACGCCCTGACTGGGAATCAGACCCTGACCCTGACCTCCTAGCTCATAGGTCAATGCTCATCCACTGCTCAGGCCGGGCAAGGCTTTGGTATTTTTTATGTCGTGTCCACTTGAACTGTTTTAGTATTTTTAAAAAGCTTCCACTTTCCAATAAACCTCCCAGACAATTTTCCCAAATTAATTCTGGTGTTATAGAGACCGTGCCTTTTATTGGACAGCATATTTTATTAGACATGCTTTCAACATGTAGTTATAAGAGCTCTGCCAACAAGTTTCCCCAAATGCATCAACTTGATTAAAGAGCTGTATTGCAAGTATACACCGGATACAACCATTAGCTGCACAAGAGATGGGGTACAGTGAGGAGGAGGAGGAGTCAGGCAACAATAGGAACAATTGTTTTCTTCTCTCACATTCAATTCTACTGTTTCTAAAGATCCCCAAAGGGGGAAAGCGCAAGTGGATGGTCCACATTCCAGCTCCCGGCTCCGAGAGTAGCCTCGGGTTAACAGCAAAATGCCCAATGCTCCAGAAATTGGATCTTGCAATATCAGGCTCTGAATGAAACATCCACAGTAGGAGATGATGTATGATTACTGTCACTAGTTCTTTGATTGATTATTGATTGTAATCATATGCTCTCTCCCATGATGGAACTGGCTGTAATGCATCCATGCAATGACTAATAATGCCATGTCCCTCATTTTCAAAGGCAACGTATGCATATTGCCGCTTGAGATAAATTACTCATCGACAGTGGGGGGTGGATAAAACTGGAAAAGGAATGATTCTAGTTTATTAGTGACTGAATGATAGATTGTGTTCAATATCTGCGTTCCAGCTATACATGATGGGGTTGGATGAAACCCACAATGGGGAGCCAACATGTCAGGTAGCCTGACTACTGGATTCATTGCCAACAAAGTTAAATGCAAGTGACGAGCTCAGTAGAAATTATGTCTCCAAATAAATATTTCACTTGTGTAAAAAAAATTAATGATCGCTAATGAAGTACCTCAAGTTTAAAATATCTCCCTGGATTGCTTTAGTGAGGAGCCAAAGAAAATACGTATCAAAGATGAATTCTTGCTTTCACTTTGCAATGCGGCACTTAATCATTGCTTTTACTAAATGTGTGACCCTGGCTAGGTTAATTGGCCTTTTTGAATCACAGTATCTACTGCATGCCTCCTGCTCAGCATGTATTTGTGCAGTGAATGAATGAGTCTTGATCTCTCTACCGAAGATGGCTTAGAAAGGAAGTCAGGTTTACAAACTCGAACTTCTCATAGGCCAAGTATGTGGATTAATCTAATGGGGTATGAGGAAGCAGATAGTGGGGTCTGGAGAGAAGCGGAGGTACTCACATTTTATTTTAAAAATAGACTTAGACAAGTTAAATAAGGCTTCCTCATTGGTTATTTTTTCCACAAGCTGGATTTAACATGTGAGCTTCCAGTTTGCCCACTGTGACTTGGATGATATGGTTGTTATGAAACAAAAGTGAGAAACTGCATATAAAGCACTAACACTGTGCTTGCTACTTTTCAAAACAGGACCTAAACTTTAAATAGTATTTTAATATGAAGACATTAGAAAGCATTTTTCTCACTATTAAACATAGCCTTCCATTAGTTCATGAATGGATAAACAAAGTGTGGGTCTATCCATACGATAGAACATTATTTGGCAATAAAAAGGAATAAAATGCAATACATGCTACAATACATACAATATAAATGGACCATAAAATATGCTAAGTGAAATAAGCCAATCATGAGTGCCACATAGTCACTATATACCTATCAAAATGGCTAAAATAAAATAATAATTAAAAAAGCCAAATGCTAGAGAAGACGCAGAGGAACTATATTGCTCACACATTGCCGATGAGAATTTAACATGATACAGCCACTCTGGAAAATGGTTTGGCAATTTCTTATAAAACTTACATGCAATTACTATACAACCCCAAATTGCATTCACCGGCATTTATCCCAGAGAAATGAAAACTTATATTCATGCAAAAATATCTGTACAAGAATTTCATACAAACTCCAGAAAGAAGGCAGGGGAGGTGGGGGAAGGATAAGAGATCAACCAAAAGACTTGTATGCATGCATATAAGCATAACCAATGGATACAGATACTAGAGGGGGTGAGGGCATTGGTATGGGTTGGGGGTGGCCAGGGAGATGTCAATGGGAGGGGCGGGAAGGAGACATATGTAATACTTTAAACAATAAAGAATAAAAAAGAATGTTCATAGCAACTTTATTTATGTCCTTTAAGTAGGTAAATGGTTAAACAAACTGGTACTTAAGTGGAATATGGCTTAGCAATAAAAAGGGATGGACTATTGATACATGCAGCAACTTAAATAATCTCCAAGGAATTATGACAAGTAGAAAAAGTCCATCTCAAAGATTAATACTGTTTGGAAAATAAATTAGTGGTCACAATGATTAGGGACGATTAGGGGTTATCAAAGATAACGTAGTACACAAGGATTCCTTTGGTGTTGGAATTCTTCTGCATCTTAATTGTGTAGTGAATATAAACAGCAACATGTGTCAAAATTGCTTAGAATTGCCCTAGCCAGTTTGGCTCAGTGGATAGAACATCGGCCTGAAGACTGAAGCGTCACGGGTTCAATTCTGGTCAAGGACACATGTCCCAGTTGCAGGCCCAATCACCAGTAGTGGGCATGCAGGAGGTGGTCCATCAATGATTCTCTCTCATTATTGATGTTTCTATCTCTCTCTCTCTCTCTCTCTCCCCCTCTGAAATCAATAAAAATATATTTTTTAAAAATCGCTTAGAATTAAATACATAGCCGTGCACTTGCACACACACAAGTGAAACTGAGGAAATCTGAATAAGGTAAGTGGCTGCTGTCCACATCAGTATTCTGGTTCTGATGTTCTACAGTGAAGCAAGAGCTCACCATTGGAGGGGACTGGGTTAAGGACGGGTAGGACTTTCCTGTATTATTTCTCATAATGTCATGTGAATTTACAATTATCTCAAAATACCTATTAAATTTTAAAGGCCACATATTGCATGATCCTATTTTTGTGAAGTGTCCATAAAGACATAAAGTACAGACTAGTGGAATAGGGGCTGGAGAGATGGTGGGAAAGATGTGATGGCTAATGTGTGTGGTGTTCTCTTTAGGGTGATGAAAATGTTCGGCAATTACATAGCGGCGGTAGTTGCACAGCTTTGTGACTATGCTAAAAGCCACTGACTAGTACACATTTCAAAGATGAATTTTATGTAACATGAATTACATCCCAATCGCCCTTGACAGTTTGTCTCCAAGTTCTGAAAGGTGGCCCTCAGAAAAAGAAGACAAAGGGACAGAATTTATAAATAACTCTCTTCTCACTCCCACCATCCCTTGGGAAAGAAACTTCTTCCCTTCACCTTCATTGAATTACTCATTTGAAAGAATGGTTTCCTACACACAGACCCTTCAATCAATGGCGATGCACATTTCTCATCTCCCCACTGAGCAGCACCTGAACAGAAATTTCAGCTCCCAGCACATGCCTTGAAAAGGCCACTCGCTTTGTGCAGCAAAAGCACTGTAACCCAAACTAGTGCTAATATTGTTTTCTGCTGCACAGAATTTGCAGCAAAGGGTCAGGTTCTAGAACTAATCTTGGTGAAATTTAAAATGTGATCTATCCAGTTTCCATAATTTATAGAAACAAACGAACAAAAGAGATTAGTGAATGCTCAAGAGAATGAATAGATATCAGCTCTTTGGTGTAAAACCCTCTTACTCATCATGCATATCCCAGTGTGCTTTTGGACCTTATTTCATAAGTGCTAGCATGTGTATTTTTCTTCCTAGAATAGAAGAAATTAGAGGATGGACAACACTTATGAATGTAGAGCAATTCTGCACACACATCCCCAAATGCATGCATAGGCCCAGAGGCCATTAGCAAACACCCTTCCTTTGACGATGGCTGTGAGGGTAACTACGTCACTGTCAGAAAGACTGCAGTGGAACCTCTACCTTTTGCGCTGAGGAGGCGAAAGAGTGGAGGTGGGCATGAAAATGACACAGGCTCGCAAAAGTCATAGTTGCATAAGCTGGTGGGTTGATTTGGGGGATTTAATTTATTTCATTAATTTAAGATCAAGAATAAAACCTGGGTCATGCCAGATTATTTCAAAATGCTTTAGGAGGTATGAGAGCAGACACTAAGCCTCCGAAAGTGATGACAATAGGTAACAACAAGCAGGAGAAACTATAAAAGGGAGGTAGGAGTGTGGGTGCCAAGGGAGGTGGTTGGAATATTCTAAAATGGCATATTATTGAGTAATTTTCACAAGCCATGAAGAGTTCAAGAAATACACACATACACACACAACAGAAAACTCATTAAACTACTGGGGCCAAACAGGCTATAGATCAGGGAGAGAGAAAAACGTATTTCAACTGTCTACTTTCAGGACGAGAGATGCTATGAAATATTAAACACCTCTCTAGGGAAATAAATGTGATATTTTTAAATGCCAAATCCAAACCATGTTGTAATGAATATATTGCCTCACTTTAAAATACATTTATACTGGTTTATCTTTTGACTGCCATAATTTTTTAAATTAAAGCTGGTGTTGAAGGTTTTGTTTTGTTTTGGCAAATGTAGAAGAGAACTTCAGCGTTTTTGATTGCTTTTCAAGGATTTCTAGTAGCCCCTGTTTCTTCTGGAGACAGCCGTACAAGGACTGCCTCCTTGCAGAGAGAAGCACTGGTTTTTTATTGTTCATAGGGGTTGCACATTTCAGAACACGTTTGCAGGATTGATATAATACCTGGTGACTGCTGGACTCATCACTTCAAAGGCAGCCCTGGAGAAAAGGAATTTCCTACAAAACAGCCCTGAAAACAGGAAGTTGGTTATAAGCAATGACTGCTTTGGAGTGGATGTTTGAACACCAGCAATTCACCCCAAAGCTAGTCAAATTAACAGAAACTGCAGTAAATAGCAGAAGATGTTTAGAAGGCCAACTTGTCCATCTTTGTTTACATTACATTCTCTCTTTGTGAAATTTTAGTGTTTCTTTTTTTAAAATATATTTTGTAATTTTTTAATTGATTTCAGAGAGAGGAAGGGAATGGGAGAGAAATATCAACAATGAGAGGGACTCACTGGCTGCCTCCTGCATGCCCCCCACTGGGGATTGAGCCCACAACCTAGGCGTGTGCTCTGACCAGGAATCCAACTATTACCTCCTGGTTCATGGGTCAACACTCAACCACTAGCCAGGACAAATTTCAATGTTTCTTAATCCTGGGACCACCTTTCTAGGTCTTCTTTCTGGAAGCATTGCCTGCCTGCTTTGGGGGTCATTAAAGTCAATGAAAATGAACTAGACTGATGTCAGTGGAAGCTGTAATGTGCTTGCTCTCCTTCAGGCCTTTGTGTCTACTGGGCAGTCAGGAAACACTCTCAATACCCTGAGCATTCTCAGACACTCACAGGGTAAATGTTCAGGGGCAAAGCCAGTCAAGATGTATCCTTTTTAGGGTTAAGTAATTTCATTCATTTTTTTTTTTTTTTGATTCTTAAAGTATGGTAGAACAGGAAGACGACTGAACATAAAGGCCAAACTCCCAGTTCTACCTGCTGAGCTCTTCCTTGGTGCCATTTACTTATTTATCTGTTTATTGATTATTTCTGAAGCACTGTTTACTTGGGAGATATCCTGAGATACAGACATGACTTAGTTGTACAGAATTTTCTCAATTTGAATTTAAATTTATTTTTCAAGTACAATTTAGTGCATTCTCTCTCGGTTTGCATAACAACTCTGCAACAAACAATCCTCCTTTTGCATCTGATAAAGATGAAACGTACTGAGAAATGTTTAGTAACTACCCCGAAGTCACACAACTAGAAAGTAGTCGAACTGGAACTTCATGCTCACATTGCTTCACTCCACCTACTGCCTTTCTTGCTGATGAACTTGGACAAATCGTTTAACTGCCCCTTGTCCTTCCATAGCTTCTCATCCATAAAGTGTTCCTATGTGTGTTCATCAGGTATATCACCTCTCAAGAGGACATGATGCTTGTCCCTTCTACTAACATGTGAAAATAGTTGGGAACAGCATGATGATGAAAGTACTTGTAAATAACACACTGCTCTAAAATATAGCATGTATTATAAAGCCACTGTTCTCAAAACTGCCTGGTACTGGCACAAGGACATATAGACCAATGGAATAGAATAGAGAACCCAGAAATTGACCCGAACCAATATGCTCAATTAATATTTGACAAAGGAGGCCAGAGCACACAATAGAGTCAAGACAGGCTCTTCAATAAATGGTGTTGGGAAAATTGGACAGATACATGCAAAACAATGAAACTAGACCAACTGACACCATACACAAAAATAAACTCAAAATGAATAAAGGACTTAAACATAAGATGGGAAACCATAAAAATACTAGAGGAATATACAGGCAGCAAAATCTCAGACATATGCCGAAGCAGTATCTTCACTGATACAGCTCCCAGGGCAATGGAAACTAAAGAGAAAACAAAAAAATGGGACTACATCAAAATAAAAAGCTTCTGCACAGCAAAAGAAACCATCAACAAAATAGCAAGAAAGCCCACTTCATGGGAGAACATATTTGCCAATGTTATCACAATAAGGGTTTAATCAACATTTACAGGGATCTCATACAACTTAACAAAAGGAAGATAAACAACCCAATCAAAAAATGGGCAACGGACCTAAATACTTTTCAAAAGAGGACATAAGGAAGGCCAAGAGACATAGGAAAACATGCTCAAAGTCACTAATTATCCAAGAGATGCAAATCAAAATGATAATGCGATACCATCTCACACCTGTAAGAATGGATATCATCAATAAATCAACAAACGACAAGTGCTGGAGAGGATGTGGAAAAAAAGTAACCCTCATGCACTGCTGGTGGGAATGCAGACTGATGCAGCCACTGTAGAGAACAGTATGCAGTTTCCTCAAAAAAACTAAAAATGGAACTGCCATTTGGCCTAGTAATCCCACTTCTAGGAATATATCCCAAGAAACCAGAAACACCAATCAGAAAGGATACATGGCCCTGACTGGTTTGGCTCAGTGGATAGAGCGTCAGCCTATGGACTGAAAAGTCCCAGGTTTGATTCTCATCAAGGGTATGTACCTTGGTTGTGAGCACATCCCCAGTAGGGAGTGTGCAGGAGGCAGCTGATCAATGTTTCTCTCTCATTGATATTTTTAGCTCTCTATATCTCTCCCCTTGTCTCTGTAAAAAAATCAAATATATATGGATATATGCACCTCTATGTTCATAGCAGCACAGTTTACCATAGCTAAGAGTTGGAAACAGCCTAAGCGCCCATCAGCAGATGAGTGGATTAGAAAACTGTGGTACATCTACACAATGGAATACTAAGCTGCAGTAAAAAAGAAGGAATTCTTACCATTTGCAACAGCATGGATGGAACTGAAGAGCATTATGCTAAGCAAAATAAGCCAATCAGCGAAAGATAAATATCACATGATCTCACTCATATGTAGAATATAATAAACAACATCAACTGATGAACAAAAATAGATCCAGAAACAGAGAAGCATTGATCAGACTGTCAAACCTCAAAGAGAAGATAGGGGAGGGTGGGAGTAAGGGAGGGAGATCAACCAAAGGACTTGCATGCATGCCTAACCAATGGACACAGACACCAGCAGGGTGAGGGCAGGAGTGCGCAGGGTGGGGGAGGAGGGGAATTGGAGGTAAGGACACATGTAATACCTTAATAAAGATAGTATGTTAACAGTATATTATTTTAATTTTCACTATGTAATATACACAATATATTTTTATTTCCCTGAACTAGTATATTAGTAAGTTTTAGCTGCATTGAAAATTTGATTTAACTATAGCTTTCTTTTTTAAAAAAAAAAGATATTTATATTGATTTTAGAGAGAAAGGAAGAGAGAGAAAAACATGGATAAGTTGCCTCTCAGATGCACCTCAACAGGACATTGAACCTGCAACCTGGGTATGTGCCCTGATTAGGAAAAGAAACAGCAACCTTTAGGTGCATGGGATGATGTTCAACCAACAGAGCCACTCTGGCCAGGGCCAACTAGAGCTTTCTATAGCTACTTTTTTGTTGTTATATAAATGTGCTAACATTTTCCATTTGATTGGAGAGGAGGATTAACCATGTTAGTTTCCCAGGTTAATTTATTCCTTTCTCTGAATCACAGCACAAGAAGTCTGCCTGGAGCAGATATTATCTTTACATGCACAAGGTGACTTTGATAGATAAGAAGCTAGAGGTGAATGCCCCTGTTTCTAGGGATAACATATATGATAAGGAATAACTAATATCTGGAAGTCCTTGGCCGAGTGATTATATCAGATGAGTGTTTGAGACTGAGGAAGAGCTGATACCAATGGACTTTGAAGAAATCTGAAAAAAAAAAAAAAACTCAAGGAAAGAGCCATGTACTGTACTGTACATGCCAACAGTAATAAGAATATGACTGCTCTTCCTCTTACCTTAAGGAAAAAGTACCAATCCTAAATGTTAATTAATTTTTGTGACTCATATTTTCCACTAATAACGCAATGTAGAAAAGTAGTTTGTTTTTATTTTCTTGGAAAACCAGGCACAAAGATGAGCACTGGAATATCAGTCCAGTACTAATTATCACAGTCAACTGAGAAAACCCACTGCAGTGAGAGGCTAAGCCTCAGAATGCCCACAACCTTCTGTTTATGAAATGGCAGTAGGTATGCATAATTTTTTATTCACATCAACTTGGCCACAGCTGACTAATAAACATCAGGTATGTGACCCAAACTTAGCATAGATGCAGGCTGACCAGTGGCCTAACTCATGAAAGCTTGTCCTAAATGGGATACTGGTGACTATACCAATCCACAGACGTAATGTAGGAAGTAAAATCTGTGAGGTGCTGAAAACCGCCAGTAAGCAGAAAACACGAGTAGGACAAACCCAAAGATAAAAAACAAAAACAAAAAAACAAACCAATGTAGTATGAGCAGGTCTCTGGGGCTGATGGATCTTGAAAGACTATGTCCAGTTGCGGAGTCAGGCTCCTGTCTCTTTGAAACTGCTCTTCTGGGCTGGATGATTTTGTCCCTCCTCCACCCAATTCATATGTTGAAATCTTAACAGCAAATGTGATGGTATTAGGAAGTGGGGCCTTTGGGAAGTAATTTGGTCACCAGGATGGAACCCTCACGAAAGGGATCAGTGCCCTTCTACACAAGAAAGAGGCATTAGAGAGTTCCTTCTCCTCATAAGAGGTGAGGAAACAATGAGCAGTCTGTTGTCTACAACACAAAGAGAACTCTCACCGAAAGCAGATTATGATGGCACCATGATCTTCACCTCCAGCCTCCAGAACTGTGAGAAATAAACTTCTGCTATATAAGCCACCCAGTCTTTGATAATTTTTATAGCAGTTCAAATGGGCTAAAATATAGCCAGTACCACTGAACTTGTTATTTGAAACTTGATGATACAGATTTTTCTAGATTCTCGCCTAAAACCCAGAACCATGGTCAATATACTTTATTAAAAAAAATCTCCCATTTCTTAGGCCAGCTGAGTAAATCTTGGTTCTTAGCAATGAAAAAGAATCTAGTCACTGTATTTGAAATATGTCTTGAAACATACATATATTTTATATTTGAAGAAGAATGTCATGAATTGTGCAATATGTATTTATTAGGGAATTAATGAGATAAAGGAAAAATGAGAGAAAACTTTAGCCCATGCAGGAGGCTAGTCTACCCCAGGATCAGTCCACTACACCAGTATATTGAGTTGAGAATTTTAAATCACTTGTGGCATCCATCATAACGTTTCTAACAAGATTCTACATCATCTTTAGCTCTCGCAAGGAGCAACAACATTTTAGAGCTTGAAATTCAGTGGTTTTATTTCTGTTTTGCAAAAGCAGGCAACTTTGCATTGCTGACCCTTCCTATTAAAGGTAAAATGCGCTGCCTAGAAACTCATTCTGTGGAAATAAGACAAATCTCTTGGGGATCAGACTAGTTGCCTTCCCTTCCAGAACTGGCAGAGCCTGGATGCTCTTGACCTAATGCCCTACTGCATGCCAAATAGGTGTAGTCATTTCATTTTCTTGAAAATACGTTTTCCAGCTACAGTCCAACCAAAATTAACCTCAGAAAAACCTGAACTTGTGATTGAAATTGAACAGTTGAGTGTTTATCTAAAAGTAAAATAATGATGGTTGTTGGTCTGGGATTTTCTGCTGACTGAGAGGAGATGGTCAACATCTTTGGCATGAACATATTAACGGACTAAATGGTTACATATGTAAACATTAATAAGCTCATTTAGCAATCACTGAACTCTGCATTTTTTCTAATACATTTGCTTTCATCCTTGCCCTGAAGATAAACATTTTGGGGGAAAATCCATCATTTAAGTGCAATTAAGCTTAATAATTATTCAAACTTGTCATCCATTAATCATGACCAATAAAACATTTCCGACCAATTGCCCATTGGTGGAATTACTAGCTATGCATTTATTATAACAAAAGAGCCACTATTTCATGCATTCTATATAAAATCCCTTTGCTTAAAGATTATATTTGTTTTTTCTCCTCATGATATTCCCCAGTAGACTGAATACGTTATATGAACACCATTTACTGTAGAGTTGAAAAGAGAAAAGAACAAATTGCTCTCGACCTAGTATTCTGTTAAGTTATAATGTTACCGCTCAGTGGTTGTTTTGCTCATCACAGAAAGTTTAGAAATATCTGTAACATGACTCTGTTAATCTAGGTTGATGGAACCTGGGGAAAGTCCTCATCACATATCTGTCAGAATGATGTTGCCCATGTTCAGCAATATTGAGCAAAGATTTCACCCCAGAGCTTACTTTTGCTCCCTAGGTAAAACGGTATTGATGGGTGAGCATGGGTCTTTAAACATCACCACCTGCAGGTAGTATTCTGAAGATTTATGGCGATATTCTGAAGATTTATGGTGTTATTCAGAAGTTAATGAGTGGAACACAGCCATGATACTAGCACACGGAAAACATTCTACTATATTCTTACTTCCATTATACCATCTTTTTCTATTTTTCCTCAATTATATTATTTCTCTGTCCTCATTGTCACCATGCTTAGTAGGAAAGTTAAGAAATCTGTCTATGATAACAACTACTAATTTTTTTCCTATTAACCCTTCATTCATCATTTATTTGTAAGTATTTAATTCCTAATCAGCTACTTTTTTAAAAGTCCAATTATCCTGTGTCAGGCAATAGATCAAGAGTTCACAAGCTTTTTCTGCAAGTGACCAAATTGTAAATCATTTCGGCTTTGTGGCCCATAAAATCTTTATTACAACTACTCAAATCCAGCCCAAGACCACAAAGGCAGCCATGCACACTATGTAAATGAATATGCATTGTTGTAGCTCAATAAAACTTGACTTATGAAATCGGATGGACAGTTAGACTTGGTCCGCAGGCCATAGCTTGCTGATCTCTACAACAGACTGCTCTAGATGGGTAGGGATAGACTGTGCAATGGCTGGAAGATGATTTGAAAAAGTCAACAGTTTTTACCAGGCCCATTTGGATGATCATATACATTTATCAAAAATTGCAAAGCAAAACTAGCAACAAATGCAGAATAATCTACACTAATAAAAAAGAAACATGCAAATTAACCATCACTCTGTCACTCTGCTATACCCACAAGCCATGCCCACCAGCCAATCAGGAGCGAGTGTGCAAATTAACCCAAGTAAATAGAGCATTATAATTATTTAAATATATGTTTTCATTGATTTCAGAAAGAAAGGGAAAGGGAGAGAGAGATAGAAACATCAATAAGAGAGAACCATTGATTGGCTGCCTCCTGCACACTCCTCATTGGGGATCTAACCTACTACCTAGGCATGTGCCCTGACTGGGAATCTAACTGTGACTCCCTGGTTCATAGGTCAACGTTCAACCACTGAGCCATGCCAGCTGGGCTATAATTTTTATTTTAAAGATGAGACACAAAGGCTCAGAAAAGTTATATAACTTTACACAACTAAAAACTGAGAGAACCAAGATTTAAAATTTATCTAAAACTATATTCCTGCTATGATCAAAGAATCTAAAAACCCTTATTATAACCATTGAAATCATTTGCCTCAGCCTTCCACCAGAATGTGTTATCTGGTACTGAAAATCTAACTTTAAAATGTCCTTGCTGCTTCTCCTCCTCCCATCCCCAGCAAAGTTATTAATATGAAAGGGTAGCAGGCATGATCAAAGCTCTGAACTCTCTTTGGTTCCACTGATTGTCACCAGAGGGATGAAGTAGGCATATAATAGAGTCACCCTTAGTAACTATTTTCTTGAACATATTTGGAATACAATTGTCAGATGTGGTAGTTGCTATCTCTCTCTGAGAAAACAATGCCTGTGTACAAAGAAGCTGGGCCACCACATGTGGAACAATGTATTTCCAAGAAGTTGAGCATAAAATCGAGATAAATCATATTTACCTATAATACGGCAGAAGCGTCTTCGGGGATCTATAATTTTTTAAGTAGAAACCATTTCAATCATATTCATAATCACCATCTCATTTACTTGTTTTATTAGAAATTTTTTTGCTACATCAATGCTTCTCAAAATAAGCTTTATTTAAAACCCAGTGTGTTTAAATCAAAGTGCACTGGGAAGACAGAAAAATACTAAAGAAGCCTTTTGGCAGGATTATTTTCACTTCTCCATAGGAATTTCTTCTGTCTTAACTTTTAAGACTATGCAGACATAAGTATACATCGTATTACATTTTCAAAAGAGGCATGTCAAGATGTTAATTTTCATCTTGTTTCATGAGTCAAATAGGTTAGCCTATCATTACTTGGTTATTAGAGAAAGTTGGTGTTATAATATCCTTCATTTCCATATGCTGACAAGACAGTGACATAAGACAATCAACAGAGCTGTAAAAACTACTAATTGAGAAGAGCAGGAGATATTTATCTTGTTAGTTTCAGGTTCCGTTGTTATTCCTGGGGCAAGTATGCAGACATCAGAGAACTGAAAAGTTTGCTCTTTCTTTAATCAGGTTCAAATGACACTATCTAAACGATAATCAAAATTCCTTAATGTTCCTAATAAACAAACTTAAAAATATAATTATAAATTATTGATCCCATGCCAAAAATCTGTCACCAGTGTATAAATTAGCATGAACATATGTTAATGCATAATTCACCATTTGCAACCGAGCTTTGTTAAAAAATTGATGAAAATTCATGAAAGAACCTTTCTAAATTAAGTTTCCCAATAATGAGTAACCAGAGCCATTTATAATATAGAGTTAATACAGCTTTTGAAATGAGCTTTCGTGAGTTTTGTAGGACATTTATAGGACATAGTTAAACCTCTAGGTAAACACTTTTACTGCTTTGCATCACAGATGTCTACATTTAACTACTTAATGGGAAGACATTAAGAGGTCATATGGTTCAATGTTTCTCAACGTGTGGTCCATGAACCACCTGCATCTGAGTCACCAGTGAGCTTATCAAAGATGCTCTTCATTCTGACCCACTCCCAGGATTCCAGAATGGAGGTCAAATGAGAGGCCTGGAAATCTGCACTTTCCCCCAAGCACCTCAACTGCTTCTTATGTATAATTCTACCATGGAGAAACTGAGGCCCAGTTCACACAAGGTCACCTAAAAACCAGTAACAGATCTAGAAGCAAAATCCATTATTTCCTTACTCCCAATCCAGTGTTATTCTCCCACATTTCATGGAAAGGAAAGTATATACTAGGGATAAATGTGTTCTACATGAGAGCAAATAATCTGTACCTATGCCACTGGAATAAATAGTCGGTAGTCATGGCTAACACATGCTTCCCATTGCCATATCCTATTATTAGTACCAAAATATATTAACTTTTTAATCCTCACATCAATCCTCTGAGGGTATGTGCTATTTTAATGTCCAGTTTACAAATGAGAAACCTGGAGGCATAAAAAGGTCAAAGAGGGCAGGAGGAGATTAACTAAAGCATTTATATGCATATATGCAAAACCCATGGCCCAGACAATAGTGTGGTGAAGGCCTGAGGGGGTGGGAGGAGGGTGGAGAGGGTTCATGGGGGGGAAAAAGTGGGACATCTGTAATACTTTCAACAAATAAATATAAATGTTTCAAAAAAGGTTATATAACTTGCATTGCTGTAGGATTATCACTTTTCCAGATGAGAATCAACAAGAAATGCCACATCTAACCTCATCTTGGCTATCGAAACAGGAGGAGGTATTAATGTGTTCTTGAGGTAAAACATTATAAATTATCCCTGATCAGAATGTACCTCCAGAAGACTGATCCTCTGGATAAACGAAGTCCTCTTTGAACTATAAGAATATACTTAACTTAATTATTATTCATTAATCTAGCTAACAGATGTATATACCTGAGTGTGATTTTTTTTCCCCAATTAGAGTCCTGTCTTCTGAGAGGTGGATGAAAATATATACTGTGTAAAGGGTCAGTTGGGATGGACTTGGAGTAGGATTTCCAGATTTCACAAATAAAAACTTGAGATGGCCAGTTAAATTCAAATTTCAGATAAATGACAAATTATTTTTTATCATCAGTGCATCCCAGATATTGCAAGATTATAACTATCTCCTTATACTAAAAGTTATTTATTGTTTACTCAAAATTCAAATGTAATTTCATGGCAACCCCAGGACAAAGGGAAAAAAAAGGCTTTTGTGGAGAGAGTGGGCAGACGTGGGTGGGGCCTCACCAGGGAACTGGATGAGCCCTGGCAGGGGAAGGACCCTGCACCTGGGCCACTGGAGGGCACAGAGGCGACATCTCCGGATGTGGCCCTTTTGTTTAATGGTGGGAGCATCCAGCTCTGCCCAACAGTAGATTAGACAAAATCTCTGTGAAAACTGGTGAATAAGATAAAAATGATGCTGCAGAGACGGGAGGACTGTGTACATGTTGGTCCTACCACTGGAAGGTCTGTGCATGAGTACCTGTTGACCTTGTATTACTCCTAAGTAGCTGCGCACCACGCCTTGATCTTGGATGTTGCCTTATGATTGTTTAATGATTTCATTACATCTTTCTTAATTTCCCAACTAAACCACCACTTTTTTAAAACTGGGGACATTTTACTTTACTGCACTTTACCAAGTAAGCTTGTAGAGAATATGTCCTGATTAAGATTCAGAACTCAGGTGTTATTTTGTCTTGGTAGATTTTACCTAAATTATTCATTTATTCCTTCCACAGACATTTATTGAGCACCACCTTAAGTTTGCAACTTGCTTTGCCTGGAGGGGCACTATGAGGATGAGAGCTTGGCGCTCATCTACTAACTGACATGAAGTTTTATGTCCCCTTTCATCAGCATAGAAGAGAAAACCATGGTTTATTAATAAACAATCCCTGGGCAAACCATTCACCTTTTCCTGCTTAGTTTTAAAAGCATGATAACGTTCGTAAAATAAGGTGACCCAAGTCTGGTATACCTTCCCCAATCTAACACACAGTTTATTTTATTAATTTCCACTTACCAGGAAGTAACTACTTAAATCTCAAAGAAAAATCCTTATCAATCAAGTACAGGCACAGCATGGCGATACCGTGGGGTGGGTTTCAGCACATTGTAACACAGCAAGTGTCAATCCAAAGCGAGCTGTAATCTCCTTGCTGGGGGAGGGTCCTGTCCTCCATTTGCAACAATCACACAACACCTGTGAGGCACAGCAGGTGCCGCACAGTCAGCAAGGTGTGCCTGTGTGCTTTTTGTTTTTTTCCCAAACCAGAGCACCTCAGTCTGAATGTAAGGAGATTGTCTTCTAGACAAACAAAATCCCTCAAAATAAGTTTTCACCTGAAACACACCAGTGGTTAAAACAGAAGAAAATACAGGTTTTTCTTCTTCTTCTTTTTTTTTTTTTGCTCAAACAGACCCTTTCGGTTTGCAAGCTTAAATGGAACCTGAAATCCCCTTGTTAGGAAAGTCTACAGGCACTTTCTAAGCTGCTCATAAGGCCAACTAGTTTGTTCACAGATTTCAACCACGGCATGGGTTCTTATGGATGAAAACAATACCAACTAAAGGAACAAAACGCAAACTATTGTTGTAAGCCACTTTTAACAGGCGAGTTATAAAATGAAAAGAATATGTTGATTCCCTGATTCTGAAAATTACAAGAAAATTCTAGATTTAAAAAAAGCGCCTATGTTGAAAAATGTATAGTAATAGGACAAAAAGTACTTTGAACCCGACCTGCAGACCACAATGATTATAGGAGCAAGGCCACAAACGAAAAGAACTAGATGAGCAAGATGGCTTCTCCCCAGTCCCTCACCCCAACGCCTGCCCACCAAACACCAAGCCGGGGCAGATGGGAAAGTTTCAGAAGCATGGCTTCCTCACAAACTTCTTCTCTGGGGGCTTATCCACCAATTCCCAAATTCCACAGATCCCGAGCATTCCTAGCACTGCATTTAGTCATCTACCTTGGGTTCCACACAGCCACCGAAGGTGGGGAGGGTGGGAAGAGATCAACCATTGATTTTGTATGCATATATGCATAACCGTGGGCACAGACAATGGGGTGGTGGGGCCTGGGGCAGGGAGTGGGGGCGGGGAGTGGGCTGGAAAAGGCTAATGGGGGGGAAAAGAAGCACCAACTAGTATGCAATACTTTCTACAATAAAGTTTTTTTTGTTTTGTTTTTTCAATCTACACATCACCGGAGAAGTTTCTGCTGGGAGGATGGGCAAGAGTAGAGGAGGAAACCTGTAGGGAAATTAACATAGATTTAATGACTACAGGATCTGCCTCTAAGGTTATCCTGCATTTTTTTTTTTTTTACAAACCCCTTGATGGGAAGTGAGTAACTTCACTATTAAGATCCAGCTGAAGGAAGAGGCGAGCATCCCTACTTACGGCAGGCAGTTTCCTCCCAGTCCTTCTCCCTCTTCCCTGGGACACTTCTGCCCATCACGGTTCACTGGAGCTTCTGAAGGTTCTTCATCTCCAAGCAATTGCCACTCAACTGTCGGCAACTCCCCATTGGAACTGCAATTAGCCAGATGCCAGCCCTCCTGCTACCTCCCTCCTTGGTTCTCCTTTATTTAGTGAGCACCGCTGAGGTGGGAGGTGGAGCCCGCTAAAGCTCTACCTTTTAAATCTGCAATGAACCTGAAATCGAGCCAAGAGATTCACCACCAAGACGCAAACATGACCAAATCCTCCCTCTTTCTCACCTTTTTCTTCAAACTTTGCTTTATCTGTTCCTGCCCTACTTGCCCCTACCCTGTCACTTGCCCCTCTCCCCCCCCCCCATTTCCCATTAGACTTACTCAGGCATCCTCAGTAGTAAAGCTGGTGGAGATGATGAAACTCCTGCACATGCTTTCTAAAATACAGTCTCTTTTATTCTCTATCAGCAAAATCTGTGCATCATTATCCACTCCTTGGATCTCTTACACCTCCCATCGGCTTCTTTTAAAAAATTAATGTGAATAAAAATATCCTCACTGTGCTGCAGTTCACATTCACATAGGGGACTGCTCCTTGGGGCACGCGAGACCTCACTTTGTAAGTAAACCCCAGGAACAGGAAGCAGAAACCTGGGCCTTCATGTGGAGCGAGTAAATAGAGAAGTTGTCACTCAGAAAGATTTAATCACCCGAGGAGGAAACCTTTCCACGCATTTTCATCTGTTACCAAAAAATATAATTAGCAAGATGGGTTTTCAGCCACCTACTGAACTGTTCCAACTCAGGGGGCAGGAGCTGAATTCCTGGCCTTCATTCAGGGTCACAAAGTAATCAGTGCCTCAAATGCTTACACAGGTGATTAATCTGCCTGGGAGAAAGGTAAGACAAGAGGGTCTCTGCAAGCTCACAGGCAGGGCGTGGAGATATTTTCTTAAAAGCAGTTAAAGCAAAAACACACCGTAGGGGCCCCGTAGTTTATCTCTCCTTCGGCTCTGTTGTCAAACACACTCAGTTTGCGAATAAAGAATGCTTTTATAATTGCCAGCACTGTGTACTCTGCCACATGCAGATGCATCGAGGAGAGTGAGGACTAAAATATCAATATGAATAACTATCACCCGCCTCCAGTTAAACAGCGCATGACTTTGTTTTAGTTTTTAAGATGCACTAAGGTAGCAGGATTTTAGTATGATTCTTATGTCTATTCACCCCTCAACTACAGAATCTAAGAGCAAAGGGATTGTTTCTCTCCACAAATCTCTTTAACCCCAAAACTGGTTTTTCCATGCCAGGCCTTTTCACTCTTCTCTATCCTCCCTTATAAGAAATCTCTCAAAGCTCCACCAACTCTGAGATCCACCTTTCACCTGGGAAGCCTGCCCTCAACCACTCGCAGCTCCTGGCAATGCTTTAATGGGTGAAATCCCAGACTCAAAGGTGTATACTATGTTCAGTGTTCTCTCAGACTCCTGCACTACTAGCCTACAGATTCAAACCCTGTGGCTCATCAGTCCTTATTTGTATTGTTGTACAGACTACTTTCTATTTCTAGGAGATTACTTTTATCTTTTATTCAATTTGAAGAGTCATGAATTTACTAAGGTAATTAATGTCAGATTTTGAGCAAAAGCAATACTACAATTTGGAATGAGAACAAATGGAGAATACAAGAATGTTCACAGCAGCACTATTCCTAAGAGCCAACAAATAAAGGAAGGAAGGTCCATCTATCTTTAAATAATAAATATAAAGAGCCAGAGGTCATTGCAACTAAACAGACGACCAAACAGGCTGATTGGGGTGACCAGTCCGGCAGGGGGGTTAGTGAGGGATGACCAAACAACTGAGCATCAGGCTGTGTGGGGCGACGAAGCTGACAGCAGGGGCAGTGAGGGATGACTAGGCCAGCAGAGTGGGGCAGTGAGGGGCGACCAGGCCAGAAGGGGGAGAAGTTGGGGGGCAAGCCGGCTGGTAGAGGGGGACAAGGAGGGGCAACCAGGCTGGCAGGGGGGCAAGTGGGGGTGATCAGGCCAGTGGGGGGCGGCATGTGAGGGCAACGAGTCCAGAAGGGAGGACAGTAAGGTGCGACCATGCTGGCAGGGGGAGGTAGGTAGTTAGGGGCGACCAGGCTGGCAGGCAGAGGCAGTTAGGGGTGATCAGGCTGGCAAGGGGGCCAGTAGGGGCAATCGGGTCGGCAAGCAGATGAGCAGTTAGGAGCCAGTGATCCTGGATTGTGAGAGGGAGGCCCAACTGCCTCTCCGCCAGAATGGGCAGTTGGACATCCCGTGAGGTGTCCTGGATGGGAGAGGGTTCAGGCTTGGCTAAGGGGACACCCCGCCCCCTGTGCACGAATTTCGTACACGGGACCTCTAGTGAGTGTGTGTGTATGTGTGTGTGTGTATCCCTGATATGCAAATAGACCAAACAGGGAAACAACCCAACAACCAGTTGCTATGATGTGTGCTGACCACCAGGGGGCATGTGTGGAACATGGTGGGCATCAACAGCCACTGGCAGAGTGCAGAACATGGCAGGCGTTGGCCATGGTGGGATGGTAGAGCAGGTGAGCTGGGTGCCAGACCAAGGCAGGGTGCCAGTTGCTGTCATTGGAGTGAGTCTCTGGTGGTTACTGAAAATTCTTTGCCCCTCAGGGCTTCTCCACCTCCTGCTGCTCCTGAGGGGTGATCAGGGCTGGCAGCTGCCTCTCACACTTGCTGCTGGTGCTGGCCCCAATCACTCCACGCTGTCAGCGAGTGTAAGCAGGACCAGTATTGTCAGCACATGGGAGTGGTGACAGCAGGAGCGGGGCTGCCGGCAGATGGGACTAGGGGCCATGGTGGGAAGGGCCAGGCAGGAAAAAAAAGGTACAAATTCAAGTTTTAAGTAAACAAATCAACAGTTTTATGCATAGAAATAAAGCAAATCACATTTCCAAGTCCCAAACTCAGTGGTTGTCAACTGGGGCAAGAAAGCATTATTAGGCCCTAAATATCAATAATGATGAGGTTAAAAACCCAGCTTCAGTAATACTGAATCCTTAACAAATTATAAATTGACTTCATATGGAGAAAGAGATATAAAGTCATATTTTGGAACTTATGAACTATTTATATATATATGTATACACACACACACACACACACACATATAGTTTTAGTACTAATAAATGGATATCCTATATTGATGTGATAAGAGTTAAATTGTGATGAAAATTTTCTTCAAGGTATTAACCATATTTTTGAACTGTGCACTATCTTGTGGAACTAAGCAGTTAATCTGAGAAAGCCAAAAATAAATAAAGCAGTAAGAACAAGTAACACCCATCTGTCTATATAAAAATCATAATATGCGAATTGACCGAACTGTGGAACGACTGGTTGCTATGATGCACACTGACCACCAGGTGGAAAATGCTCAATGCAGGAGCTGCCCCCAGTCTGCAGGCCCCACTGGTGGAAGCAGTGGGGGGGGGAGGGGCTGGCAAGAGGGTGGCACTAGGCCAGCCAAGGCGGGTCGAACGGGGTTCCCAATCACCCTGCAGGTTTCCCTATAGATCAGCCCTGATGGCTGGCCAGGCCTAGGGACCCTACCCATGCACGGATACTGTGCACAGGACCTCTCATCCTATATAATAAAGAGGGAATATGCAAATTGACCGTCATTCTGGTCAATTTGCACCCACAGCTGAGGCTAAGTTCCCATAATGAGCCTTAAGGAGCAATCAGCAGAGACCTGAGGCTGCCCACCCACCCATCTCCTGCATGAGGCTTGACAGGGGACCTCAGGTCATGCCTTCCACCCACAGGGCTTGACAGGAGACCTCAAGGCTGCTCCCCTCACCCTGGCACCAGGTCAGAGGAACTTAGGCTGCACCCTCTTCCCTGGTGCCAGGCCAGGGGACCTCAGACCATGCCCCCGCCCTGGCCCCAGGTCATGGGACCTGAGGCTGTGCCTCCCACACAGCGGGACTTGACAGGGACCCTCAAGGTGTGCCCTCCACCCTGGTGCTGGGCCAGGGGACCTCAGGCCATGCCCCCCACCCCAGCACCAGGCCAGGGGACCTCAGGCCATGTCCCCCACCCCAGCACCAGGCCAGGGGACCTCAGGCTGTGCCCCTGCCCCGGCACCAGACTGGGGGATCACAGGCCACTGCCTTCACCCAGCAGGGCTTGATGGGG
>PVJC01002768.1:35581-76180 GCA_004026665.1 Murina feae | reverse complement strand
CTTTATTACACTAATTGCCTCCTAAGAGGTATCTGCAGGTACAGTCACATTGGGGGTTAGGACTTGAACATATGAATTTTGTGGGAATACAGTCAGCCCACAGTACTGGGTTTGGGGAGATTGGACAGGAAGATTGGGGAAGAGAATGCCTCTCTCCTCCTCACCATAGTCATAAATAAACATTAGAAAGGACATAGATGCAAATACAAGAGCAAGATATCATCTCTATCCCAGGAGGGAAGAGGCTGTTACATTTCAAATTATTATTAAAGATTCAACCACATGCACAGAATAAATGTATCTCATTTAGGTCTGAAAAATTTGTACCTTTATTCTTACTTAATTAGAGCATTTTCCATGTAAAGATCTCATATTTTTGTGAGAAGCATAATCATCAAATTTAACTCCAGAAGAAAAATGATTCATTTCAGAAACAGAGGCTATAGCTAGCTATATTCTGGCAAAAGCCGTATCAGGCTCAGCCTTGGGGTTTCTTTATGTTACTGCTGGGCCAGCTGGCTGCACGATTGGGCAGAAATGGGGCTTGTGTTGGTGTGAAGTCTCATGGATACCAATGTAACCTAGAGTAACCTGGAAGAGTTGGCTGGTTGACACCTTTTGCACACACACACTTTTTTGTTTTATTAACCTTAAAGATTTGAATATTTTAATTATCATACCAAAGCCTTAGAACCACATCAATGAATAGTAAAGAAAAACCTTTTTCTTAATATTGGTACAATGAAGGGATTCTTCTACTTGAAGGAGAAGAGGATATAGTCTTTTCCCTTGACTATAGGATACGTTCAACTAGGATGAATTATATTAGCAACTTTCTTTATGACAATCCACCTCTAGAGTCTGAGAGTAAACCCATTTGGTTGTAGTGAATTATCCTTTTCAAATGCTGGAGATTAAATTTGCTAGCATTTTATTTAAGGACTAGTGGCCCAGTACATGAAATTCATACACATTAAAAGGGAATTAGAGGAAATATTTTAATATTATTATTTGCCCTTTCTCTATAATAGAAGTGTCAGAGATGAAATAAAATTAGTAAAGTGTATATGAAAATCTCCCTCCTGTCACAGTCCAGGGCGTACTGCTAGACATAGTCTCAAGTTCCCACCCACCACCCTCACATGCTTCAAAAATGCAGGAGGTCCAGGCCCGGCTGGCCCCATCCCCATTGGTGAGACCCAGACCCAGTCAGCCCCACTCCCATCAAGCCCCTCTTGGGCAGTGGGTGCAGCCAGGTCCCCTGTCAAGCCCTGTTGGGTGGGGGGCACAGTATCAGGTCTCCCAACCTGGCACTGGGATGGAGGGGCATAGCCTGAGGTCCCCCATCAAGCCCCGCTGGGTGAGGTGTGCAGCCTGAGGTCCTTCTGCCCAGCGCCAGGGCTGGGGGTGCGGGGGAGGAGCAGCGCGGGGAGAGTGGCCCAAGGTCCCTCACTCTAGCCAGATGCTATGCAGCCTCAGGTCCCTGCTGTTCTGTTGTGATGTTATGGCATTCTAGCTAATTTGCATATTCTTCTATTATATAGATAGATTTTAAAAATATATGCACCTGTAGGTTGAGTGTGTGTTTCATCCTCACCATTTTAGGTCAGATGCAAGCATCCAAGTTAGGCTGGCTCTGTGAAATGTATCAGGGCATTTGACAAGTCCCACATTGGATGAACAAGATGTTTGACCAAGTCTCTTTCGAAGCTGTGTTGTGGGGATGGGAACGGGAATAAGCTCATGGTCTTAGCCAGTCAGCTGTAGCTATCCATTTTCCCTTCCGAGGGCTTCATCCATGTGGCTCCCCACCATCATTTCCTCCCAGAGCACATCCTCATTTTCCTGTCTTTTATCACATTTTATAGCTCTATGTTAATTGGTTTTCTTGTTTTTCTACCTCCCACTGAACTTTAAGCATAATGACAACAAAACCATGTTCAATTTATTCATCAAAATATTATCCAGTATCTAGCACACTGCCTGAGCATGGTAGGGGCTCCAGAAATATTTATTGAATGATTGATGGTGTTAAGCAAGTTTCAATTTGACCCAAGTGGGGTTTTATTATTGAAGAATTTATAACACTAATAACTGCTAATAGTTGCCAGTTATTCAGTATTAGTAAAACAATAAATGATATACTGTACACTAAAAGCACTATATACTAATCTGTTGAGACGTCCTCTCATGTGATCTTTTTAAAAACCCTAAAAGGTAGACTCAGTAAGTAATTTTCTTAAATTCACCCAGGTAGTAAGCTAGGATTGGAACCTCGGCTGCATTTTTTACAACTATGAGAAATTGCTTCTTTCTCTAAAGCAATTTGCAGCAGAGAGAAGTGGGCTCGGTAAGTTTTCACTAATGTGAGGCCATATCTTGGTTTACTTATTCCAAATGTGAGGTTCTTGGGCCAATGTTACATTAACATTTAGAAGGATTTTCACTACATATAATGAAACTATTGTTGCATGCAGAATAAATATGATTGTTTAAAATGCCTAAGGAATTTCATTTAAAATGCAGCATTCATCACAAGAAAGTAATCTCCCTTCTTTGTTCATGATAATGTGCCCGGAGAGGGGAAGAGAAAGAGGTGGGGTCTTCCTCTCCTCGTCCCAACCCTAGGGAGTGCAGCAGGCAGGACCCCAGAGGCTGCTGAAAGGTGCTCCCAGCCACGAGGGGAGTTTGGGGCACCTGAGCTGGACTTAGGTGTGTCAGCACGATGGTGGCCGAGGCTGCTCCTCTATCTCCCTCTTAAGCCAGCCTTCCCCACTGCATGCATCAGTGATTAGCTTGGCCAACTCAGGAGAGGAGCCATGCCGTGGAAGACATATTAATGATTTCTCTACTTCGGGCTGTAAAGAAGTGGGACCTAGAAAAGGAGGATGGTCTATATAAGGCAGACAGATTGTATGGAGCTGACTAATGTGACGAATAGTAATTACTAGATGCCTGAATTCAGGAATACAATTAGGGCTGAAACCTAGGGGAGTGGGAGTATCCAATAAATTATTGATTATGATTATGATTTAACCCTTGCCTGAGAATATGGTTATTGGTTTTAGGGAGAGTGGAAGGAAGGAAGGAAATGAGGGAGGGTGGGAGAGAAGGGGAGAGGGAGAGGAAGAGGGAGAAAGGGAGAGAAGGAGGAGAGGAGAGAGAGAGAGAGAGAGAGAGAGAGAGAGAGAGAGAGAGCATAGAGAGCATAGATGTGAGAGTGAAACATCGACTGGCTGCCTCCTGCACCCACCCTGACCAGAAACTGAACCCACAACCTTTGGTGTATGGCACAATGCTCCAACCAACTGAGCCACCCAGCCAGGGCTCCGATATATTATTTCTGATAAACACACACTATGATGCACTAAGATGGGAGCATCAACAGTGCTATGAGCCTGGCCTGGGTTGGGGGGAGAATGGGAGAAGGCTGGAGGAGGGTAATGAAGGAAAAGGACCTGTGTAACACTTTCTAGAATAAAGATTTTTTTTAAGGAATGCTGTGAGAAAGTAAGCTGGCGACCTCCTTACTACACATGGGCTGAGGACAGTTCTTCCTGAGGCATGAGGTGTAGAGTGAAGTCTGAAAGAAGAGTGGAAGGTGGCCAACAACAGGGGGTTGGGACATAGGAAGAGCATTCTAGGCAGAAAGAATGTTATGGGGAAATTTTCTGAGGAAGAAAAGACATAAGGCCAAAATAAAGAACAGAGATGGGGTTCGTGTTGCTGGAATGGGAAGTGACAACAGGGTGGCAGGCAGAAGGAGCAGGCAGAGCCTCTTAGATCCTATTAAAAACTGCTACTGTCAGGAGCAACAGGTCGATAGCCAATGACAGGCCTTGAGCAGCGCAGTGATACAGCCAGACATGTTATAAGGTTCCGTTTGATTGCAGGGAGGAGAGCCTATTGGAAGGGGCAGGCAGAGGCCAGGGCACTAGTAGAAATGGGGAGAAAAGGAAGAGTTTGAAATTTACCTTGGAGATGGAATTGTCAGGTCCCGATGTCTGACTGGATGTACTAGTAGAAGGTGAGAGAGGTATAAAAGGTGATATTGGGGCCTGACTGGTGTGGCTCAGTTAGCTAGAGCACCGTCCTACGCACTGAAGGTTCGAGGGTTCGATTCCTGGCCAGGGCACCTACCCAGGATGGGACCCAGCATCGGTATTTCTAAAAGCTCTCCAGGGAGCTCCAGTGCAGCCAAGGGGAGAACCATTTGAAAAGGGGTGCTCACAGTGGAAGCAGAGAGGAGGAAAACAGAAGTACAGTTAACCCTGGAACTACATGGGTTTGAACAGTGCATCTCTACTTGCATGCAGATCTTTTTCAATAGATATTTAAATATGTATTTATCATATCTTCCTTATGAGTTTCTTAATAATTCTTTCCTCTGGCTTACTTTATTGAAGAATACATATAACATACAAAATATGTATTAATCAACTGTTCATGCTATGTGTACTGCTTCTGGTCAACAGGTAGGCTATTAAGTTTTGGGGAGCCAAAGTTATAAGCAGATGTTTGTATAAGAGGTCAGCACCCACCCCCCCGTGTTGTTCAAGTATTTGCATCTTGCTCTTTTTCCCTCTCTTTCTAACACACCCGTCTTCCTGACTGCCCAGGACAACCATCTCGAGGCAGCCCTGGGAGAGGCAAAGAGAAGGCGAGTAGCTCTCAATGACAAGGGCAGTGTAGACACATCTGCTGTATATCTAGAGGACTGAAGTAATAGTTTTCAAAGAAATAGTCCTATTTGGGGGAACTAGCCTTTCCTAGGTAATGCTGGGAAAGTCCTGTTGTGGTTAGTTTATAAATCAACTGGTTTACATTTTCTGTTCTCACATGATTGATTGTGTTGGGTTAACTCTTCACATAATAATACATTTTCCCCAACTGCTGAATAAACATAGCATCCTGAAGAGTGTAGTGTGGAGGCAGATCCAGGGTCCTGGAGTCCTCCATTCCTGGGTTCAAGCTCTGCTTTGTCACTTAAAACATTTCCAGGAAGATACCCTCTCTTCTCCTGTTTCCTCATCTGTAAAACAGAGACAACAGTGCCTACCCTTCAAGGGCTTGTGGACTTGAAAGAGTGAATGACAAGCTCTCAGAGGAGGCAGGATCCTTCTCTGGCGCCACCTGTGTGCTGGTTATTGATCTTGGTTAGCAGAGGAAATTCTGTTTTAGTTGTTCTGTATATTTCCATTTCTAGCATTTTAAAGATGCTCAATCTCAGTGTTAAGACAAATGCAAATTAAACTGCCCTGAAGTTGCATTGCTCACCCATCAGACTGGCTAATGGCCTGAAGTTTAATAGTGCACCATGATGCACAGTGATGCATTGTGATGCATGATGATGCACAGCAATGCACGGTGATATACAGCGATACACAGCGATGAATGGCGATGCATTGTGATGCACGGTGATGCACTGTGATGCACAGCAATGCATTGTGATGCATGATGATGCATTGTGATGCACAGTAATGCATTGTGATGCATGATGATGCATTGTGATCTATGATAATGCATTGTGATGCATGATGATGCATTGTGATGCACAGCGATGCATTGTGATGCATGATGATGCATTGTGATGTATGATGATGCATTGTGATGCATGATGATGCATTGTGATGCACAGCGATGCATTGTGATGCATGATGATACATTGTGATGCACAGCGATGCATTGTGATGCATGATGATGCATTGTGATGCACGGCAATGCATTGTGATGTATGATGATGCATTGTGATGCACGGCAATGCATCGTGATGCATGATGAGGCATTGTGATGCACAGCGATGCATTGTGATGCACAGCGATGCACTATGATGCACGGTGATGCACTGTGATGCACGGCAATGCATTGTGATACACAGTGATGCACGGCGATGCATTGTGATACACAGTGATGCACAGTGATGCACTGTGATACACAGTGATGCACTGTGATGCATGGCAATGTACGGCGATTCATTGTGATAACGGTGATGCATTGTCATGAGGAGGAAGCTGGTATTGAAAGGAATGTCAGGCCATAAAACCAAACAAAGCCCTGCCCTGCAGGAGGGCAGGGGGCTGTTGTGCTGGCACCAGCCAGCTCAGAACCATCCTGGGGGTGGCTTCCTCCAGGGCCTCAAAATGGGGGGTGGGGCAGAAGGCTATAAAGGCCAAGTCCCTGTGTGTCAGGGCACGCTGATTTGGAAAATCTTTCCCGGTGTCCACTAGGCCTAGTGCTAATAAAGGACTCCTTCCAATTTCTCCGTGAGGTGTGCTTGGCATTTCTTTGCTCTTCTGTAACATTATGGTGCGATTGGCCTGGAAGCTACCATGATCGGCTTTAAGCCTCTGGTGAGTTAATTGGGGTCTGGGGCTCGGGGGTGCAGGACAGGCTCCTGGAAAGCACCTTGCTGCTGAATTTAGCAGAATTAAACCAGGAGGAGCTCCATGCACTCTCGGACCTCTCAGCCCAGGACCTGGCCAGCTTCTGGAGAAATCGGATAGACACCTCTGAACCTGTCGACAGTATCTGTAAGGTAGAGAGAGGCCTTTACAGTCAGACCCACTCCTAGTGAGTGGAAGAGGGAATCTGATCACTTCCCTAGAAGTCATAGGACTTTGTTAGGTAATCAGGAATCAGGACTCCAGAGGTGAGTGAATTCAGATTCTATTAAGGAATTACGGGTTCACTCTTTTTGTTTGCTATCGAGAAGGAGGGCCGGACACAGCCTAACTCCTCCAGTAAATTCTCACCAAGACGTCGGTTGAGAATTCTGGTCTGGGGCGTCTAGGGAGCCAGGCATTTTCGGCTCTGCTCCAGTCTGGGATAGTCTGAGAGAGAGTGTGATTTACTGGTCTATGTGAAAGCAAAGGCTATTTTGATTGTTTGTTCGTCGCTCGTTTGGTTAAATGGTTGATTTGCTGAAAAATTTCTGTGTATTCTCTGAAACTCCCACTGTTTAAACTGTGATTTCTCCATTTCTTCAAAGCGTCACTTAGTTTTTCTGGGTTTTTTCCTGACCCAGAAACTAATCAAATGTTGGCTTTTTGCCTCCAGTTAGAGAATGGGGTTTGGGGCCTGGGGGCACAGGACAGGCCTCTAAAGGCGCGCCCTACTGATTTTAGCAGAATTAAATGGGGGAACTCCAAGCACTCCTGGACCTGGCCGGCACCTGAAGATCGTGGACAAACACTTCTGGACCTGTTGACACAATTGGTAAGGTAGGGGCCCCAGTTAGTCAGCCTACTCCAAGTGAGTAGAAGGAGGAGCTTGATCACCTCCTCAGAAGTCATAGGACTTCTTCAGGTAAATTAGTCAGGAATTGGGTGGACTGTATTTTAAACTCTGAGTGAATGTCTGGTGAAAACCAAATAGTGGTTTTATTAACTGGAAAGTGTGTGAGTGTGGAGGGAGGGGGCCTGCCCTCTCCTCTCCTTTGTGTGGCTCCACGACCTTGGTTACGGAGTCCGAGTGGGCCCCAACCTGCGATTCTGCGATTTGTCATAAGGCATAACGGTGACTCACCCCCACCACGTGGAGGTACCAGGCCTGGGGTTTATATGGGTGCACCTTAGCCAAGACAAATCTAAGCTCCCAAGGGACGCGGCCAGGCGGGCATCTGAGTGAGGATCTGTGAAAGCAGGTCATCCCTTCTCTTGTCTGTCTTTCGTCACTAATCATCATGGAGTCGGACAGAGTATGTTTGTTTCTGTTTTGTTTGTTTGAATCAGCAGTTTATTTTGATAACAAAAGGAGGCAACCTGGTTCCTCCCTGCAACATGGTAATAGCTCCTTCTCAAACTCAACTGACTTAGAATGTATGTTAAGGAATTTTAAAATTGCTCAAACCTTACCGCCTTGGGTCCGGTTCTGTGTATGCAAGAAGGAACAGAGTAAGATTTTAGTAACAGAAGTAAAAAGCAAGCAGGGCAGGAGCAGGCCAGAAGAAGCTGGCAAGGCCATCCAAACCACCCAGTCGCTATCAGCCAGAGCTGCCTGAGGCAGAGACCTTTTAGCCACACTGGGAGCAGAAACCACTTTTGCTCCAAGACCGCTCAGCACAGCTTCACCTGGTGGAGAGACCTCCCCGATGGTCCTGTCCTTGGCAGTGCTGGGGGAGGAAGAATGGAGAAGAGAAAGAATTCTCGCTGTCCTCCAGGCCTGGCTAAGGACCACGCCCCGGTGCTAATCAAGTTAAAGCCTGGGGCACAGCCTGTTAAAATCTGCCAATATCCAATTTCAAGGGAAATGAAGGCTAGGTACAAAGGAAGCAGCCGGTATGTGCCATCCTGGGCCCTAGTACCCAGCAGCAGATTCGGGAAATTCCTGAGAGCAGCAGGATTCTGTCGAATTTGGATCCCAGGGTTTTCAGACCTGGCCAAGCCTCTCTATGCTCTAAGAGGATAAATCTGACTGAGGGACTGGCTGAGATCCCTTTGGGTTGGGAGGACCAGAGGCTGCATATTGAACTTGTAGACTGCAGTTTGCTAGGCAGAGGACAAGTCAAAGAAGGGGAGCCCTACTAAGGGGATAGCTGTGCCTATCTGTTATCATTCTGAAGAGTCCATAAAAAGGACCGACAAGGAAAATCAGAAGACCTTAAAACAGGTCAGTATATTTTTCTCCTTGTATAATTCCTACAAAATTTGGCAATGCTTAATAAATCGTGGCAGTACATTTCTTTGCATAGATTCAATAAGACCGGTTTCAAATAGTGGTTTTATTAACTGGAAACTTTGACTAGAGTATCATGTTTTAAAGAGCCCGGTCTAAACTCTGAAGACTTGAAGCCAATAAGAGTGCCACGGGAAAAGCCTGGTATCCTGCTTGGGAGCTCTGAAAATGGATGGCGCTGGAGGATCAGGGCCATGCCCTACCATCACTGGCGGTTGGTCAGAGTAGAAGGGGAGCAATAAGGGCGCCTTTGCATCCCTTCGGAACCCCATGCACTCTGGACCGAGACGAGTAGGAGGGCTAATGAGATGGGCCTTAAACCTAGGGCGTAGGCCCAGGTGGATTCAAACTCAGCAGATACTGCAGGCAGGCCTGATGGCAGCTGGATGGCTTGGCTTCCAGCCCTACAGGGCATACTAAGATTCCATCATGAAATTCCAGCAAAGGTAGTCAGCTACCATTCTTGTTGTGTTTAAGCAAAAAATCAGGCCAAATTGAATACAATAGTAACTTGGCTTTTTAATAAACATAGAGGTAATTTTGAGGAGAAAAATTCTATTTCAATAGAGGCTATTAAAACTGAAATGTTAAATTTCCCTTCCACCAGACCATTCGTTACAGTTTGTCTCTGCCAGGTCACAAGCCCACCTCCTTCTGTGCCCAGGAGCAGAGTAAGAAAGATGGGCCAACTGGCACTACACCTGTATGTATGTGAGGCAAAGGGCAACTGGGCTGCAGACAAAGCAGCCTGGAAGGCTGCCCTGGAAAAAAGTGGGACCTCTACAGATTCTGGTGGATAAAGGCTGAAATCCATAACTAATTTTTACTCAAGTTCTTGCAGGCTTTGCAGCCTACCCAGAAGGCAGTCCAGGAGCACGGAGCATGTCTGAGTTCTGCCTTCCAACCTGATGACTCTGTTTGGGTAAAGACCACGCAAGGACTGACTGCTACCCGGAGGAGACCACATACCATCATCCTGACCATCCTCACCACTCTCAAGGTTGCAGGACTGTATACTGGGTTATCAGAAACACCCGCAGTGGATTCGTTGATCCACAAGGCTAAAAGAAGCTTGTAGGACAAGTGATGGGCGGGGGGGGGGGGGGGAATAAGGAGGAAGCTGGTCTTGCAAGGAATGTCAGGCCATAAAACTGAACAAAGCCCTGTCCTGCAGGAGGGCAGGGGGCTGTTGAGCTGGCACCAGCCAGCTCAGAACCATCCTGGGGGGTGGCCTTCCTCCAGGGCCTCGAAGGGCGGGGGGCAGAAGGTTATAAAGGCAAAGTCCCTGTGTGTCACGACACACTGATTTGGAAAATCTTTCCTGGTGTCCACTAGGCCTAGTGCTAATAAAGGACTCCTTCCAATTTCCCCATGAGGCGTGCTTGGCATTTCTTTGCTCTTCTGTAACAGTGATACACAGTGATGCACAGCAATGCATTGTGATAATGGTGATGCATTGTGATGCACAGTCATGCATTGATGCATGGTGATGCATTGTGACACATGGCGATGCATTGTGATGCACGGTGATGCACAGTGATGCAGAAACTCTGAAGAATCAGGTGCTCTCATACTGCTGGCGCGAAGATAAATTGGTACAACCACTAGGAGGGTAATTTACAATATTTAAAAATTACAAATTCTTAGTGTATGTACAATGTTAGCCATTAAAGGTTTTTTTCTAACATTGAAAGATTAGAAACATCTATCAATAAGCACCATTTAATTAAATTATGTTGCATACAACCAAATACTTCGTAGCTGAGTAAAGGTAGTTATTTTTATATTGATATGAGTTATCCAAGATATATTTTAAGTTAAAAAAAAAGCATTTTGCCTAGCAGTGTCTGTAATGTCCTACATTTTGTGTACTGAAAAGGAGCTAAGATATTTATTCACATTTAGTTGTATAGCCATAAAGAAACTCTGGAAGTTGCATAAGAAAACGAAAGAGTACAAACCTGTGGTGGATAATAACTGGCCTGGTGAGGGACAAGGCAGGGGAAGAAGTCTTCTCACCACCTGTTTATTTATGCCTCATGATTCTTTTAAGGTTTCAGATCATGTGATTGTATTCACTTATCAAAAAATTAAACAAGTATAAGTTCAAAATTTCATTTCCTAGATCCAGCCTGTGTGTTCTGTGGTCAGTCTCGGGGGCTTCAGCCCTCATAGCCCACTCTGTTTATTAAAAGGTGTTTTTCATGTAGTCACTTGTGTCCCCGACCTTGTACGCATTGGGAGAGCTAAGACAGTACTTTCTGAAGGAGGCAGCAGAGGTCACCAGATGGGAACAGAACACCTTACAGCACAAACAGAAGTGTCTGGCCCTGCCTCCGTGTCTACTGCTGGACCTTGATCCTGCTTCTTTGGCAGGGTCTCAGTTTACTGTTTTGTAAACTGAGGATGTTGTTCTAGAATTTCTCTCTTTTGATTATTAAATTTTAAGATAAGTATCAAATAATAAATGCCCTTTTCCACTTCATCTTTGGCTCCTTTCAATTTCATGACTACATCTTTTCTTTCTCAAACATGTACTGAGCTCCCATGGGTGCCATGTATGGTGCTAGGTGCTTCAGGAATACAAGGATGGAAGACAAAGGCCCTGCCCACAAGGCACCCGTGACTGGAGAACAGAAAGGCAATGGCAATTATAATGAGCAGGGAGAGTTCTATGATAACTGAGTCCTCCCAACAAAGTTCTCAGAGCACAGAAGGACTGCAGTCTTTGGAAGTAATAAACTATATACCTCCCCCCTCCTCGTCCCTCAGACCCAAATATTCCTCTGCCTTAAAAGAAGAGCATCTTTGTCTTCTTTCTTGGCCAACTTTTACCCTCCCCGCTTCACCTCTACTGTCCTCACCTCCGTCAAGACCCTCTTTACTTCCTGCCTGCAATTACCCTGGAATCTTATAACTGTTTTTTAGGGCCCCCATTCCTTCTTAATCCTGTCTATCTGATAGAAGCTTTCTGGGTAAATATTTCTAACATAGTTTATTTCATTTAGTCTTCTGAACTATCAGTCTCTGAACATGAAAATGGGGAATGAAATGAATGGGGAGCTCTTGCATTCGGCTAATGAGAGCTCTACACAGCTCTTCCATAAAGGACCAGACGACGAATGGTGACCCCTGAGGTATGGTAACACCCTGGGAGGCCTCCTTAGCATCAAATAAAATGATCTGTCTGATCTTAACTTAGCGATATGCGTTTTATTGTGTTCTGGCTGCACTGTATGTGTGGTAACTCTTTACGTGCCAGTTTGTTTGATGAACCAGGAAACCCAGCTCCATGACTCTAAAGCAGAGCTTTATACCATCTAATATTTTTGTGTCTCTCCCCCCTTCCCCTCCTCCCCCAGCTATTTCCAAGATTGTGGATTTGTATATTTGGCCAATGGAGAAACCAAACTAGTTCTGATTTAACAAATCAGAAGAGATTTATTATAACACCTTATGTGTAATTTGTATTAAGTTGTTACCACTGCCTCAAAAAGAAAAGCAACCCAACAACAGATAAATGACAACTACAAATATTCACCAATAACAAACCATGCAGACTAGAATAAATATCATTCTAATCACTTGTTCAGGAAAGAATGCAAAGCAGTTGCTTAGCAGATTACACAATGGGTATTTGGGAATTTTAAATGTGTCTCAATGGAAGCGCAAATATTTATCTTTCCTATTTCTCGTGTAATGTAGAGCCAATACCCATTTCCCCCTGATGCCGCACACAGGAATTTAACTCCTCTGCAAATCCTTTCCCACTGCCTGGGAATGATGGGCTTCCCACCCGCATTCAAAGTGATCAGAGGCATTTTCTCCTTCGATATTCTGGGCAGTGACCCACTGTTGAAAAGAGGAACACATGCAGACGTCTGTGTTTTGTTCTTCTGAGTCTTGCCACACAGAAGTGCAGCCATTGGAGACCCAGAGCGGGAGGAGAGCAGCACTGACTGGAGCTCCTGGGGGCACAGGAAGTAGCATCTGCAGGGAATGTCTGGGAAGAAATGGGGTCTCCACATACCTAATACGCTCTTTCTAATGAAGAGTTTGTTTTCCTCACGTCTACAGGAGATTTCTGTTGGTTTCTAATTAAAAATATAAAGAAAGCAAAATGACTACATGTTCTCTATGGTTTGGTTTTCCTTTCTATTGTCTGAAAAATATGCAGTGGGTCCCAAAGATGGTATCTCAATAGCTACTGTTTGTATTTTTCGTCTCTTCTCCCTCTCCCCACTATCTCCAACCACCCTTGAAATAAAAGGCAGATAATCCTATCTGTAATCTAATACTACAAAAAGTAACTATAGGTTTTAAAAATCTCTCTGTAACCATATTAGACATGGATGACTTTTGGCATCCTTTAATTGGTAACAAGGAAGCTAATAAACACTAAAGAAAATAAAAATTTACCTTGGTGGATAATAGCAAGAGGAAAAAACACACACACCAAACAACATAATTCTTGTTTTAATAGGGAATGGCTAAGTAAAGTTTGGTAATAACCTGTATGGAAAATAAAATAGGATTTTAACAGAAGAGAGCCATAAGTTTCTTACCTATGTGGGGGCAAATATAAAACATACTGCTGCGTGTGAAAAACAAACTGCAGTGTTACAGAAGAGCAAAGAAATGCCAAGTACGCTTCCTAGAGAAAGGGAGGAACCCATTTATTAACACTAGTGACTAGTGGACTCTGGGAGAAATTTTCAAATCAGAGTGAAGTAACATACAGAGACTTCGCTTTTTATAATCTTCTGGGGTATTTGTCTTGCAGATATGGTTCTTCCCCCTTGTGGGCTTACAGGAAGGCCTCCACGTGTTGGGGTTCCCAGGTCATATCAAATGGTCTATCCTGGGGCCAGCAATAATGACCTTCCCCACCCCCACCCCCCACACACACACAGACCAGGGCAGTGCATTGTTCAGTTTTTATGGCCTGACACACCTTGCAAGACCAGTTTCCTCCTCAGTAGCAGGAAACATTGATAATTTTATTTTTAACACAAACACACACACAGAAACATGGTACTTCAGCTCTTCTATGGGAACAAATATATGTATGCGCAAGAAAATTCTGAAAGGACACAAAAGGTTAAAAAGCTGCTACTTTTTGGTAGGACAACAGAATCATAAGTGAGCACAGGGACTGAGGTCAAAATAGACTTCAGTGTTACTGAAGTTTTTTTAATTATTACAAGGATAATGTATTTATATATTATTTTTAACAAATTCATTTTTAAAATTATATAGCATTTGTAAAGTAACTAAATATTATCTGGCACAAAGTAAACACCCAACAAATGGTAGCTGCATTTATTATTTTTAAAAATTAACAAGAAATACTAACTTAATTAGCTTAAAGATACTTAAAATATAGTGCAAAAAATAGTTTGTCCATATGTGTGTTAGAAGATAAATTTCATTTGCCCATTTATGTATTTTTTATTAAATTTATTAAGGTCAGCTGCTGCCTGTGTTCTGCCACCCCGCATGAGCTACAAAGCAATCTACAGGTGGCTGCTACTTATTCTGGGCTGAGATGCCCATGTAAGGCCAATCTGTGAATCATGGCTAGCTGCTGCTAGTGCCTGGTGTGGGGCCAGTTAACAACTGGTGTGGGGAATTCTGAAGCCAGAGGCTTCAGGGAGTGAGTCAGAGGAAGTGCACTTGGGCCCTTAAGAGGAACTGCCTAGGACTCCAGCATGCCTCCATCTCCTTCAGCCTCAATCTCCACTGGTTTTTACAGCCAGAAGTTATGGGAACTTCTAATCCTGGCACTGGAACCCTGGATGGGGGCAATTTTACCTTGGTTAAATTCAAGGTTAATTTTTTGCTCCTCAGGGGGGACCTCCACAGCTGAGATATCCTTCACGATTTTTATCTACCACATGTGGTTGTGGGATAAGCCTGTTCCATGTCTCCATCCGTCCTATCAGTTTCAGTGTAGCTTCTCTAATTCCCTAGATGAAGGACTTCTGTTCATCCAGACTTCAGGAGGTTCTGAATGATGGTTATTTTGCAGTACATGAGAAACAGATAATAAAATATTAAGCTGTGATTCTATCAGTGAAGCAAATTGCTTCAGAGCTTCTCATAACAGTTTCTTTCCAGTCTTAACAAAGTGACGTTTCACCTTTGCATCTCTCTTAATGGGCTAGTGAGATTGAAAGAGTACCAGTATTTTAAATATTTCAGTCACTCCCCAAAGAAGCCAATATGACATTTCCAACAGAAAAGAAACTTATACCTTATTATCTCTTACAACTATATAAGCTCACGATTATACAATTTGATAATTGAGAAATCCAACTGGCTGTTTCTGAGGTGGGTAAAATAGATTTGAGAGGAGATGAAATTGGGGCAATGACATTCAGGTAGCCCGGTCAATAGCACTAAGAGGCTAGATTGATTTCAGGCACAGTGAGCCAAGGAGGTAGAGAGGGGCTGGGAGTGGATGGGAGAAACCAGGCTTCTGGCTGGTTGTCTCTTGCTACTCCGCTGCTAAAGCCCAAGAGGAAACTGTCTGATTCAGCCTCTTTCCTGATGAGTCCCTGCATCCAAATACAGGCCATTTCCTCTTCTCCAGGTTACCGTTCCCAGGCCTTGAGTACTTTCACCCTGATGTGTGGGATATGTAGTGAATTGATGGCTCAAGTAATTTGCTGTGAATACTCATCAAAATACTGAAATGTTCAAATAAATGGTTTCTTTTTATTTTCTTAAATAAATGGAGATTCAAGATTAATTTGTAATAATTAAAAAAGGCTAATTTGCCTTTTAATTTGTTTTCTTTAGTGGATGATAAAGATCCACTATATGTCTTACTCATACTATAGGCTTGAGGCCCAGTAAAGGCTCAGAATCTCTGATCCGGAGAGTGGTTCAAAGTTCTCTACCCTGACTTGCTTTCCTGCCTGTTCTGTGGCCAACCAAACCCCAGCTCACTCCCTGACCCTGCCACTCCTAGCTGTTCAATAGTGGGCAGGTAAGAAAAACTGCTTGATGTTCAGTTTCCTTCTCTGTCCAACAGGGGGTGTTGAGGCAGCATGGAAGTCCCAGGTCATGATGGGCATTCGATATCTAGTTGTCCCCTCTCCCTGGATTGCATGCCCTAAACGGGCTAACTGAGCAGTCCCTGTCTGCCCATAATTCACTCCTGCTTATTTCCAAGACCACTCAGTAAGCCAGTACTTATAACCTTAGTACCTTCTCTGTTTCTGTTTCCCAGTTTGAATTTCATGGTAGGTCCTTCTGGGCTTCCTCCAACTCCCAGCCTCTGATTAATTCTCCTGTGACCGAGTTCTACAAGACCATGCACCCTGTCCTTACTGGGCAATGCTGGTAACAAGAGTCAGGGAGGTTCTTGCTCATGGAAATGAGATTATAATCACCAGACTTAACTTATATTCTATTAAACACACCTAAAAGCCAAGAATTTTCCAATTATAGACAGTGTAGGTGTGTGGCTACCTGCTCAGAAGGCTAGTGTGTCTGGTCATTTTGGATAGGAAGAGAAGAAGTGTTCTGATCCAATTGCCCATATCCTAGTATCAGAAACAAGGAAACTTACTAGTAAATTACTTGTATCGAGTGGAACAACATGCCAGTCTGGAGCCCAACTGCCACGGGATTCCTTCTCTCAGCACCACCCTGATGGGTTTCTGAAGGAGAACTACTTCTGGGTGACTGACTAAGATATCCCTCTCCCTCTGCAGAAAAGCAGAAAACCACTACAAACCTTGCACATAATAGAAAACCCAACTTCCTGAAGATGCTGGAATGTGAACACACTCGAGGAGTGTGTTGTAGGTGGAGGAGCCAGCCAGAGAGCCAAGCAAATAAATTCCCACAAACAAGGCTTTAGCCTGGGGCTAAGCTGCAGGCACAGTGACAGGTGGGGTTGCTTGGAAAACTTATAGGCTTCCTGGCCTGGGGAACCAGAAAAGTAAACCTGGGCAATTATGGGTGCTTGTGGGGAGTGGAAGAACCTCAGAAGGAAAAGAGCCAAATCAGGGATCCCCAAACTCTGCTTACCCATATATCTGTATAATCCCCAAATGACTTGGGAGCCAAAGACAAAAAGTCTACATTAACACCAAAGCTGCTGCCCAAGAAGGAGAATTATAATTCAAACCTAGCAAGAAAATCACCTGCTAAGACAAAGGAAGCAATAAAAACTTGGTAAAAATAACAAATTCCAAAATTCTCAACTTAACATTTATAACGTCCAATATATAATCTGAAATTACCTGACTTTCAAAGAGCCAATAAAATGGAGCATATTTCTCAAAGGAAGAGAGTCAACTGAATGCAAGCATAAAATGAATGAAATGTTGAAAATAACATCAAAGGATTTTAAAGCACTATATTAAACTATTCTCATGGAAGTATGATAAAACATGTTTCAGTAAAGGATCATCTCAGCAGAGAAATAGAAATAATAAAAAAGAAAGAAATAGAAATTCTAGAACTGAAATATATAATATATAAAAAAATTTTTAATTCATACTATGAACTTAATAGGAAAATGGACATGATAGAGAAAAGAGTAGTAAACCTAAAGACAGTTAATAGAAACTACACAAGATAAGGAAGAAAGACAAAAAAGAAGTTAACAGTCTTATGGACCTGTTAGGTGATGTCCAACAGTAAACGTACACATTTTGAAATGAGAGTTAAGGTGTAAAAAAATATTTAAAGAAAACAATAGTGTTAATGTAACCAAAAATATTTGTATTTAGAAATCAAGTGCCACAAATATAATCTAATAAAAGAGTAATATGCAAATTAACCATCACTCTGAGACACCTAAGCCACACCCACCAGCCATTCAGAGCAGTTGTATGCAAATTAACCCAGCCAAGATGGCAGCCTGCAGCCACAGAGCTAAAACAAACAGGAGGCTTCCATTGTACCAGTGATGGAGTTGAAACTGCCTGCCTAGGCCGGCTGGGCCTCTGCTCAAGGCAACAAAGTTTCAACTATAGAAGATAAATAAACCCCAGAAACCTGCTTCCAGCCAGCCTAGCTGGGACGTTGGGTCAATGGGAGCTGTGGGCAGCCTGAAAACAGCCCTCAGCCCCTCACCCAGGCTGGCCACACTCCCATGGGGTGAGGGTTCCCACTGGGGGGCTTGGCCAGCCTGCAAATAACCATCATCCCCTCACCCAGGCTGGCCGGGCATGCGAGCAGGTGGACATCCCCCGAGGGGTCCCAGACTGCGAGAGGGCACAGGCCGGGCTGAGAGACCCCCCGAGTGCACATATTTTTGTGCACCGGGCCTCTAGTATAAATAATATTTGCTTCAAACAATAATTTGAGAAATTAGAAAATATTTTAACTGGATGATACAAAAATACAGACATATAAAAAAGATGCAGCTAAATCGATTCTAAGGGGAATGTAAAAAGGTTAAAGGTTATGTTAGTAAAGAAGGACTCAAATAAATGATCTAGTAAACATCTATCTTAAGAAACTAGGAAAAAAAGAACAAATTAAACTAAAGCAAGCAAGCAGACTGAGATAAAGATAAGAACAGTTAATATAACAGATCCAAGAAGAAACAGAAAGCTTAAACAGACCTTTATTACTTAAAGAAATTTACAGAGCAGAGGAGGCAATGATGGGCGTTTTAATATATGGTATCAGAATGACTGGCTATCCAATGGTGAGAACACTTGACCTTACCCACACACACATAAAGTCAATGCCAGAAAGACTATAGATACAAATATGAAAGACAAATAATAAAGTGTCTAGAAAATAAAATTGGAGACATTTTTTACCTCAATGTACAGAAAGATGAAAATGACTGATAATGCTGATTACATAAAAAGTAAAGACTTCTACCATCCAAGATACTCCAGAAAGTGAGATGGCAAAGTATGGAGTATGAGCCTATATTTACAACACAGTAACTGACAAATTGTATCCAGATTACACAAGGGGTTCTTACAATAAATAAACAGACAATGCACATTTTAAAGTGAGAAATTTAAGCAGGTAATGCAAAAAAGAAGTTATCCAAAGAGCTAGAAATCCACATGAAAAACTGCTTAATTCCATTAGTCCTTGGGAAAATGCTAATTAGTAGCACAGTGAGATACCCAAATGCTATACAACAACGGATATGACAAGACCTCCACACAACGTGGGTGAATCTCACAAACATAACCTTGAGCAAAAGAAATCACATGCACAACAATACATACTGTTTGATTCCATTTATAAAAATGTTTAAAACAGACAACACTAAACTGATAAAACTATAAAAAAATAATAAACTGACAATTACAAAAGTACAAATGGTTGGTTGTGTTGTGTTTTTGTTTTTTGGATTTTTTTTTTTTTTTGCGGGGGGAGGGTGTGGAGGGATATTAGCTGGGAACTTAAAATGGAACTTTTGGACCTGGACACTGGTTATATATTTGTTTGACTTATGATAATGTATTGAGTTATATATATGTATACAGTATATAACTACATTAATAAAAGAGAAAGATGCAAATTAACCATCACTCTGCCACTCTGCTACTCCCACAAGCCACGCCTACTATCCAATCAGGAGTGAGTATGCAAATTAACCCAACTAAGATGGCAGCAGCCACGGAGCTGGAGCAAGCAGGAGGCTTGCGCTGCCCCTGGCGATGGAGGAAGCCAAGCTTCCCGCCTGATCTGGCTGGCCCTGAGCCCTGCTCAAGGCTACAAAGTTTCAATTATAGAAGATAAATAAATCCTAGATACCTGCTTCCAGCCTGCCCAGGCCTCTGCTCAAGGAGGCACTGGGGAAAAAAAGGAAGAGGCTGGGAGCTTGGGTCACCAGGGGCCATGGCCAACCTGAAAACAGCCATCAGCCCCTCACCCAGGCTGGTCAGGCACCCCAGCAGAGACCCCCACCCTGAAGGGGTTGTGGCCAGCCTGAAAACAGCCATTAGCCCATCATCCAGGCATGCCAGGCACCCCAGTGGGGACCCCCACGCTGAAGGAGCTGTGGGCAACCTGAAAATGGCCCTCAGCCCCTCACCCAGGCTGGCCACACCCCCATGGGTGAGGGTCCCCAATGGGGGGCTTGGCCAGACTGCAAACAGCTATCAGCCCCTCACTCAGGCTGGCCAGGCACTCCAATGAGACCCCCAACCTGATCTGGGACACCCTTCAGGGCAAACCAGCCAGCCCCCACCCGTGCACCAGGCCTCTATCCTATATAATAAAAGGATAATATGCAAATTGACCCTAACAGCAGAACCACTGGGAATGACTGGTCACTATGACACACACTGACCACCAGGGGGCAGACGCTCAATGCAGGAGCTGCCTCTAGTGGTCAGTGCACTGCCACAGGGGGAGCTCTGCTCAGCCACAAGCCAGGCTGATGGCTGCCAACACAGTGGTGGTGGTGAGAGCCTATCTTACATCCTTAGCAGCGCTAAGGATGTCCGACTGCGGTTTAGGCCTGCTCCCTGTTGGCAAGTGGACATCCCCCAAGGGCTCCCAGGCTGCCAGAGGGATGTCTGACTACCATCTTAGGCCCGATCCCCTGGGGAGCAGGCCTAAGCCAGCAGGTGGACATCCCCCAAGGGATCCCAGACTGTGAGAGGGCACAGGCCAGGCTGAGAGACCCCCCTGAGCACACAAATTTTTGTGCACCAGGCCTCTAGTATGTGTATGTGTGTGTGTATATATCCACACACACACACACACACACACATCTCTATGAATATATGTATATACATTTACACTTTTCTGTATATGTTACATTTCACAATGAGTAAATGGGAGTAAAAAGAGTGAGTGCATGCTTGTTCCTTCCTTGATGGAGGAGGCGGGTCCTCAGTACCGATGGCAGAGAGGCAATGGCTCCCGCTCACCATGGAGATGCTGTGGACTTACTTACTTTCAACTTCTTTTACACAACAGGGAAAACAATGTCCATCTTGTTTAAGTTGCCATTTAGGGGATTTCTGTTCTTTGAAGCCAAATCTTATCCTAACATCTATTAAGATTTGGATTTAATTCAACTGACCAATTATATGAGACCCAATGCTTGGTTCTGAGGATAGCAAAAGCAATAATGAACTTGAAGATGAATAAGGATCAAAAGATGGCGAGGCAGCCCTGACCGGTTTGGCTCAGTGGATAGAGCATCGGCCTGTGGACTGAGGGGTCCCAGATTTGATTCCGGTCTAAGGCATGTACCTTGGTTGCAGGCACATCCCCAGCAGGGGGTGTGCAGGAGGCAGCTGATCGATGTTTCTCTCTCATGTATGTTTTGCTCTATCCCGCTCCCTTCCTCTCAGCAAAAAATCAATAAAATATCTTTAAAAAAAAAAAGATGGCGAGGCATACACTAAGGGATCAGATAGAAGCACTTAGGCCATTATGACGTGGACTGGGCTGTTGTCTAGTCTCTATGTCCTGGAAGAACTTGGGTCAGATGCTGAGTTTTCAGGTCTGCTGCTACCTCATCACTTCTATGTGCTCTGGGAGGCACTGCCAAAAAGTAAAGGCATGTTTATTAAAACTGGCCGTAGGCCAACTCTTTGCTTAAAATGGGCTTTTTGGGCCTTTTCAACTCTCCTTGGATCCCAACCACAGTCATGCAAGAACCCCGGAAGATTTATTTTTCAGATCTGAGCCTCATTTAGCTGCATGTATGGAACACAGCGTCTCAAACTGTGCACTGAACAGAAAATGGGAATAGGTCACACTCATTTCCAGAATTAGACTGAGCCCAGGTTATTTTAAAGTGAGCCATGAAGCAAATCAAAGTTGTTTTTAAATACATAAATCCAATAAGCCAGATGCACTCAGAACTAAACCTATATCTTTTATAGAATTATTCAAGCAGAAAATAAAAATATTCCCCAAGCTAAATCTGAGTTGAATTGTACCCTCTTTTGATTTGATTCAAGTCCTTGGATGTGGAAGGAGGGGAGGGCTGCCTTTGTGCAGAGGGAGCTTAAGAGCAGAGCCCCTGTGGGTGGCAGGAGGTTCCAGGAACCTGCTGTGTTTGGAATGTAAAATAAAGCCTTATTGGGGGTCTGTACAATAGCAGAACAGCCATCAAAGGGGAAGAGGATCTGTATTTGTCTGTATAGACTTTGCATTTGCTGCTTAATCAATATTCTTGAAATCGGCTGCAGTCCAGGGAAGATAGCAGAGTTTGGCCTCCTGTTTAGGGCTCCCTAGATGGGCAGCCTACCTGGCAGGTTTGACTTGGTACATAGAGGATGCACTGTTTTCTTCTTGAAATATACTCCTCAGGCATCGCAAAGAAAGCGAGCTGATAGGACTCTCCACAGGAGCTGTGGTGTTTGATCAAGGGAAGGTTTCACCAGCACAGACACCTTGGCTGGGAATACAATGTATTAAATACAAATGGTTCAGTCCTTCTCAGGGAATCAGGAGCTTTCCAAGAGGTACCAGGGGGAGGGAACAAATGGCTGCTAAAAGCAAAATACAACTAAGCTGTGTCGCAGCATTTTGTCTCTGCAGTTTCCTTAAGTCAGAAATAGCTTTGGCTGTGCGAGGGCTCCAAGGAAGGATCCCGGTGGGCAGGTCTCTACCCCAGTCCCCCTTGCAAAGCCATGAAAGACCAGAGTCGGGGGAGTGAGCTGGGTGATGAGCTCTGAGACCGGCCTGGTGTTGGATGGATCAGCTTATAGCACACCTCAGGCTGTGTTAGGCACTTAAGGATGTGATTAGAGTAGAAGTATCCCTTGCTCACAGAAGTATGTCCTCTTAAGTGGACACCAGGGGGACTTGTATTCCCTGGAGTTTTGCCTCCTTGGTTCCTGGGTCCCAGGCTCCTAGTAGAGGTTTGCTGAAGGAAGAAGGCATTGGGATGAGTTAGTGGCTAAAGGGCCATGCGCTAATCTCCTTTAGTGGCTCCAAAGACAGAACAAGGTGGTGCATAAGCTGTCATCTCTCCCCTGCTAAAACATCGGGGAGGCCTTGGTGCTCTTTGGTCAAGCCTCAACCCTTTGCCTTGACTCCAAAGGCTGCACACACCTCCAGCCCATCACCTTCTGTCTCCCCCACACCACCAGCCTCCGCCTCCATTTCTCTAGCTTGCCGTGCCCTGTGCACACTGGGGCCTTGGTGTTTGCTATTAGTACAAGGAACTCTGCCCTTGCCTGGCCAAAGCACCCCAGTCCTCAGAGTCCGCATGCCGGCACTTGCTGGGAGGTGCTCCCTCAGGCCCTTTGTGCAGATACTCCAGGTCAAGTCCATGCCCTGTCGGCCCATGACCCCTCTACATTCCCGTCTTAGTACTTTCCGCAATCAAAATTGTAAGAATATTTGTGTAATTATTTGTAAACCATCTTTCCTACTGGGTCATAACCTTTGCTAGTGCAGAGACTTCCATTTATTTTTACCACAGCATTGGGCTCAAATCCTACAGCAGCTGACACTGACTAGGTCCTTCCATCATCTTCATGCATTAACTTACTTCATCCTCACATCCACCACTGAGATAAACATCATTGCTACACACACTTTGCATACAGGAGTTTGGGGAATAGTGAGGAGGTTCAGTAACTTGTCCAAGATAATCCAGCCAGTAAATATCTGAGCAAGAATTTACAACCAGACGATAAAGCTCCAAAGTCTGATGTCTAAGCAACCACCCTGTAGTGACTAGAGAAAGACTTGAGCATAAGGAATGTGGTTATGAAGGATGTAATGTTGATGTAATGTTCATGAGACTCACTGGGCAAGACAGGCGCATGTGTGAGAGTGTCTTCTCTGACGGTTACATATGCTAACATTTGTCCAGTGTTTAGCACAAACACCTTCCCTTGTTTTGCTGATAAAGATGCTGAGGCTTTGAGAGTTTAGTAACAGGTCTTGAAGCTAATAAGTAGCAGAATTTGGGCTCCAAACCCTTTAAAACACTGTATTATACTACCTCCCACATAAAATCTGGAGTAACAAATGCCAGGATAAAATGGAGGAAAGCTCACGCTGTGGATTTTAGTCACATGCATCCAGGCACATAGACAAAGTTCCCTCAAGTGAAACAGCTGAATGGATTCGACTTAGATCCCTTTCTCTCCTTCCTTTATGGTTTCAACCCGGGGTAATGTACAGAGAAGGGCCAGCGATGAGCACTGGGATCTTGTCCTTAAAACTCAGACAGCGCCGCTTGCTTCTCAGACCAGGAGGCTATAATTAGCAGGCAGCCAGCTCCTCTTCTGCTGGGTCATGCCTGGTTCCCCACATCCTTACCCCTTTTCTGCCAATTGCTGGCTAGGACTGCCCAGGCCTCCAGCACCAGTTCTGGCCCCTGGACAAGGACCTGAAGGCGTGCCAGTCAGCTCTCCAGGGTTGGCAGAACTCACCTTTATGGGCCTTCAGGTTCTGACCTTGGACCTGGTAGACCCTTCACTCATCCAGTAAATTTTAACTGAGCAGTTCTGGTCTGGCAGGCATTATGCAGAGTGTCAGGGATATAGTAGTGGAAGTGGACAGTAGCACAGTCCATGCCGCTCCCCCAGGACGGGGCACTGGCTTAAAGAAACTACTCACATGGCTATTTGTGGAATTCTGGGACCAAGTGATGTCACCAAAAGGTGCCTTCCCTGCCCTATCTGGCCACCTACTAGTCCCTTCCCCTGCCATTGCCCAGTGGAAGATGGAGCTTACAGCCGACAACCAGAGAGACTGAATCCTTCATCTTTTAATGAAAAGAGGAATGCCTCTTGGGACTGACTCTCCCAATCTGCAGCAAGTAGAAAATGAAGACAACTGCTTCAGTGGGTTTTGCCATCAAATAGAGGATAACGAAGGCCTGGGGAAGAGAGAAGAGGTGCTTTGGGGGAAGTCAAGGAGGAGGAGGAGCTACACCTCTGGGCTGTTCTCTCCTCTTTGAGAGGACATGTCACTCAGGGGTAACTATCAACACAGAGTCCGGAACCCACTTCTTCTTTTTTTTAAAAAAAAAATTTTGTTTTATTGCTTAAAGTATTACAAAGAGTGTTAAATTAAGTCTCCATTTTCCCCTTGACCTTCCCCCCTTTTCCCCTACTCCCCATTGTCTTGTGTCCATTGATTATGCTTATATGCATGCATACAAGTCCTTCAGTTGATCTCTTAACTCGCCCGCAACCCTCCCGAGCCTTCCAATTGGTGTTTCCTAAGCAGCAGCCCCATGGGGACACGAACAAAGCAGCAGAAATGGCAGGACGACTGAGTGAGAAAGAACAAGGCAAAGCTTGGCCCCCAGCTTCCTCCAAGGGGAGCTGGCATGGCTGACTCCTGTGGGCCTGCAGTGGGCAAGAAGGTAACGGAACATGGGCCAGTGGGCACAGCACCAAGGACTCTCACAGGGCACAGGTCAAGCAGAGGGCATAACGAAGGCTGGTGGACACCAGGAGGTGGAAGGTGGAAAGTGGGCCTAGTGAGGCACCTCTGGGCAAACCATGCCTCCATCTTTCTGTAATTTCTATTTGATGGGAAGCCTCAAGCAGCTTAGAATTAATAACTGGTGTGTGTGTGTGCGTAAGAAGAGCTTTGAATTAGAAATAGTTTCTAATTAATGACAGAATGTAAATTTAACTCAATATCTGGAAGAGACTTTTAAACTAAAAGTGACTGAAATGCTATAGGATGAATTGAATATAGCAATTAGGCTAGGTTTAATTTTCTCTTTGCCAAACAGAGGGCTGAGGGCTTGTCTGAGCCAGTCCTTCCTTTCCTATAAGACAGAATTTGCCCAAACCAGGGACCAGCCCATCCCTCTCACCAGCCTGGTCTGTGTCACTGTGTGTCCGTGTTGGCCACTTGTGGGCTACACCACTGCAGCAACAAGGGCCAACACTTAGGGTCTTAAAGTCAGCTCAGTCTCTGCACATGTCAAAGGCAGAGACTATAGGAAGAAGGAGGCAAACTAAACTCTCAGAAGCAGTTTCCAAGCCTACAAATCCAAAGATGCAGCTTATGACAGAAATTGTCAACATTTTCCTGACATGGCTTCTCCAAAGTGAAATGAGAGCTCTCTGCTGCTTCAGGAAAGCTCATTTTCTGAGTTTCCTGAGGAGACAGATGGGATAAAATTACCCCGTCAGGGTGGGGCAGCGTGCAGTGCCCTCCCAGCAGGTACAGCACAGCCTGGGAATGATTTACACAAGACCTTTGCTTAGGGATTGCAAAGTTCTCCTACAACTAAACTTTGTCATAAAAATGACTACAGGCTCCCTGAGCCAATAAAATGCAGAGATGAAAACAAGCCTTCCATTCCCCTTGTTTCCATGGGTATCAGGGCTGCAAGGAGCAGCTGGACAGGGTGGGGGGGGGGCGTGCAGAGAGAAAGGAGAGGTGGGGGAGATGGAACGGAGAGAGGGGAAAGAGGAGAACGGAAGGCATACATGGGTAGAATGGAGAAAAAGTAATGTAGAATATGAGACTTAATTATGGATTCTGGGTTTTCCATTCAAACTATGGTGTAACTGCAGGCCCAGCTTGATACCCATAATGGAATAATACTCATGACAATATTTATGCTAGAGCAATAAAACCACAAATAGCCTGACTTTCCTTCAATAGGAGGCTGGTCTGGGTAATTATGGTAGCAAACATCACGTCTGACTGTAGAATTAACAGGCTGTTTAAGATAACATGTGGCTCTTTAAAAGAACAAGTGTATCTAACACTGACTTAGAGGGACATGTGTGGGGGTAAAAGAGTAAGTTTGAGGATAGTATGAGCCCACTTTTGTAAAACAAGGAAAAAACACAGATATACACTTAGAGAAAAAGAGTCTTGCATATGTGCTAGGGATACCCACGAAATTTAGCAATGGATGCTTCTGGGAGGATGGATGAGGTGCTGGAAGGGAAGGAGGGAAACACACCCAAGGTTTTCTTTGCACACCTCTGTGCTGTTTAACTTGTCATAATGAGCGTATGTTGCTGGGCTCTGACATGAAAAGAACAATGAAAACAGTTGAGAAATATTAAACTACTTAGCATCTAGGATAACAAACTATACTCAGTGAAAGCAGAAAGCATTGTCTTTGCAGCTTATTATGAGTCTTGCCCACCACTAAGTGTTTCACAGACCCTTGCTGAATCTTGCAGTGACCTTTATGGACCCTTGTACAGGCTTAGAAATGCTTAGTAAGTTGACTACTGGTAAGGGACATGTCCCACATCTGAATCCAGGTCAGGCCTCCTGCAGAGGCCCAGGGGGAGGGTATGTGGCTAGAGAGCTGCCAAGTACCAAGAGGTCAAGCTGGAGGCTATGGAGCAGGGATATCAGGTGATGGTGAGCAATTCCCTCCGGTGCCCAGTGTGGCAAGGCAGGGACCATCACAGCTGTGAGCTGGACCCAGGGTTAGAATTGCTTCCCTAGCACATCAACTTTAATGCCTCAATTGTCAGGACTGGACTTGGCTGAGCAAGCTGCTATAACCCATCAGCTTCCATGCAGCATTTCCAAGGGAACAGGATGTTTGGAACATTCTATGTCTGCAGGCATTTTATCACTCAGGAGGCTTAACCAAGACCATTAAAATGGCCTAACCCATTTTCCTATCCCCATGGGCAGGGAAATTAAGGGCATTCAGGTCCAGCAGGCCTGTGGCGTTAGGCAGTCAGATTTTATTAACTTGGGGTTTTGTGACAATTTCATAAAAGCCTGGCTGAAGTTTTGCCTCAGCAACATTTGCAGATAAAAGGTTTGCTAGGTTTCTTGATGAAAAAGGAAAACAGACAAGTGAGAATGGGAAATGTTTAACCTACTTGAGCAATTTAAGTGATAATTTTGTTTTATTTGTGAAGAACTTAAGCAAGGTGTCTGCCTGAAAATACCAGCTCTTAAATAGTTGTTATTAATGGCAAAAGCAGAATCAGCAAGGTTTCCAGGTCATAACTTTTTAGAGGCAGCCAAGTAACTGATTTAGAGTAATATTCCAGTTCTCCAACAATATTTTCCAAAATATTAGACATTGTCCAATTAGAAGGGATGATGTTGCAACCCAGTACCTTTGATACGAAAAGCCTGAACATAGTAGGTGTCCCAAACTGCCTTCCAGATTATTCATTGCTGCCTTTTAGGATGGAATTGGTTACTGGTTGCTGTGGGCTTGCCCACTTCTGGTTTCTCTGTGTCTAGAGGAAGTGTCTACAAGCTGCACACTGCCTCAACAGGGAGGAACCGCTGTTCCTCCTTCCTCAGGACAAATCTGCTGCTTCTTTCTCTCTTAGTCCCTTCTGTGTTTTCAAAACAATGATTTCTCTTGCCTTTCCAGTTTTATAGGACTCCATATTTCCTAGTCTCCTCTTAAAGTTTTCCTCGCATCTCATCCCTCTGGAAATTTGTGAATGGGAGAGCATAGTCCACAGCTGCAAACTCCATTTCCTCAGACCTCCTCACTGCTTCTCTATTTCCTGTCCCCATCATCACAGCAACTGCTCTCCCAAAGGTCACCAGTGACATTTTATTAGCAAATGCAGTGACCTTTTATTCATCTTCATACTGTTTGACCTTTCTGAGTGTCTCACAGAAAGTGCTATCTCCCCTCAGCCTTTTTGGAAAATCAATTTTTTGCTTCCATCATGGCTGGTGTGGCTTAATTGGTTGAGTGTTGTACCATGCACCAAGAGGTTGCAGGTTCAATTCCTGGTTAGGGCACATGGCCCTGGTTGCAGGCTCAATCCCTGGTATGGGGTATGCTGAGGCACCTGACTGATGTCTCATTCTCACATGGGTATTTCTCTTTCTCCCTCTCCCTTACTCTCTCACTAAAAATAAATTTAAAAAATATTTTAAATCAATGTTTTGCTTCCATCATCCTATTCATCTTCTACTTATGGTTGTCGTTTTTGTTTTCTTTCTTTGCTTCTAACCTGGCTGGCCTTGCTCAGCGGTTAAAGCATCAGCCTGCACATAGGAGGGTTACTGGTTGGATTTCTGGTCAAGGGCACATACCTGGGTTGCAAGTTTGAACCCTGTCCCCAGTCAGGTGTGTATTGAAGGCAACCAATCAACATGTCTTCCTCCCTCCATCCTCCCTTTCACTCTCTCTGGGGAAAAAAATCAAACAAGAGAAACAACAAGAAAATCCCAGAGTAAGTAAAAGGAAGGAAATAATAAAGATTAGAGCAGAAATAAATGACACAGAGACTAAAAAAAACAACACAGAAGATCAATAAAACCAAGAGCTGGTTCTTTGAAAAAAAAAAAAAAAAAAAAGATTGATGAACCCCTAGCCAGACTCATAACAAACAAACAAAAACCACACACACATACACACACACACACACACAGAGGATCCAAATAAATAAAATCAGAAATGAAAGAGGCAATATAACAACAGACACCATAGAAATACAAAGGATTGTAAGCAAATACTATGAACAGCTATATGTCAACAAACTGGACAACCTGGGTGAAATGGACAAATTCCTAGAAACATAAAATCTTCCAAAAGTCAATCAGGAAGAATCAGAAAACCTGAATCCTCATACCAGACCAGAAAAGACTCTATAACTCATCTGCTCCATGCTCCTTGCCCTCTTACTATTTGAAGAATATACATGGAATACTTATAGTTCGTTGGCCTAGTGAAGTCTTCAAAATCCTGAAACTAGGCTCATAATCTCTTCTTCCCCTGAGACCTCAACTCCAGAGTAGACTAGAAGTAAAATATATCATGAAGTCCAACAAGTACCAGCTGGCCCCCAGTGCTAGCAATAGCCAAGATTCCAGGACCACTAAACTGTTGATTTTAACTCTTAGTTCCCTCATAATAAAAGATGAGTAATTACAGTCCCTATGCTATGAAATCCCTTTTTAAGGTAAGACATAGATACACTAAATCCAGTGCCTTGTCCAGTAAAATGTTAACTGGTATTATTTTCTTCTTCCTTCTACTCACTACTCCCCACCATTTTCCTCACCCACTTTGACTGAAAGCACAGTCTCTACTGATACTTATTTTCCACTTTATTTTGATATTTAAGGCCACGACTCAACACGTCCACTAGACTGTAGCTAAATGCACTATGGGCATGGCCACATCCATTCTCCTGGCACCTCCTCTCGGCCTCTTCACCTTGTGCACAATGTGCACTGGAATGATTAAATTAATGACTTAGTAATTACCAATGAATTTCTCTTTCTTTTACTTTTAAATTTTTAATATTTTATTTAACTCAATATATCCAAACTATTAGCATATTAACATGTGATCAATATAAAAATTGAGACAGTTATTTGAAATCTGGTGGGTATTTCACACTTAAAATACATCTCAATTCACGTGAGCCACATTTCAGATGCTCAGAGGGTATGTGTGACCAGTGGCTACTGTACTGAGCAGCACAGCAAGACCGTTGCTGCTCAAGGCATTGGCATCACTTGGGAGCTTGTTAGAAATGCTGAGTCTCAGGTTTCTTCCAGACCCACTGACTCAGAACCTGTATTTTAACCTACATTTAGATCCCAGAGGATTTAAATGCACATTAGTTTGAGAAAATGGGGCCAGGTCTGCCTAAAACACTTCTGTGACTTCCTATTACCCTCATGATAAATGTCCAGCTATTGACCCTGACATTCATTCATTCATTCATTCATTCATTCACTCATCACTGTTACTGAGTGCCAGGCTCTGAGTTGGGTAATGCTAGGGACACAGAAGGAATGAAGACAGACCTGATTCTTACCCTCATGGAACTCCCAGGCAATATAAATTGCCTGGGAGTTCCATGAGGGTAAGTCATATATATATATGACTAAGCGACCATCTGACCATCCGGTAGGTATGACGAGCACTGACCACCAGGGAGCAGATGCTCAATGCAGGAGCTGCTGAGCTGCAGTGACTTGGCAGCGATGGTTCGTGGGTAACATGCCAGAACCAGAGAGGAAGGAGCCCAATCTCTGCAGGGCAGGCTGAGGGACCCCACTTGCTGGAGGGACCCGCTAACTCCACAGATGCCCATCAAACCGCAGTGCTGCTTCAGGTGCGGCCGGCTAGGGAGGGACTTCGGGAGATTGGTTCCAGGGTGTGTCCAGCCCCTCTCACCCAGTCCCACCCTGCCGGCCAGCTTCTAATTAATTTCCTTTCAATGTGCATGAATCCGTGCACCCAGCCTCTAGGTAATAGATAAGTACCCAAATTCCAGTTTCACTCAATGGTAAACATAATGTGCTTAAAGTGTAGTTACAGTGTTCAAGGAGTATTACAGGAGGCCTGACCTGGTTTTGAGTAGAAGGGGCATCCAGAAAACAAGTCAAATACAGCAAAAAATATCAGCATCACAAGCAGATGAAATGTCCCATTACAAGGGAGGGGCTGCCAAGAAGCAGCAGCCTGTCCACTGTCACTAAGAAGGATCACTTTCAGGCTTCAGATCAATGTGGATAAACACCTGGAGGGGAGGGTTCCAGAAACAGAGCCAGGGACAGAGCCAGGGAATAGGATCATAGACACCACACACTGATCTGTCTGCATTTTAAAAGTGAGGCGAGAAGGAACAGGAAAGATCAGGAAGGTGGCAAAGACTTCCTTTTTTAAAACTGGTACCGGTTTGGCTCTTGCTTTGTCAAAATTGGCCCTCACTTTGCCCACATCAGAGGTCTTTGTGTTCTGAGGACAAAAACTGTGAGAATAATTGGTTTTGCATCACAGAGCAAAAAAAGGCCTAATTGATGACATTTCTGTAGCCATCAACTCTTGAAGTCAGGAAAAAAATTATTTTTAGCATCATCTTTATGTTTAAGGAAAATGCTAAATCTTTCTCCTTAAGAGTTTTATTTTCTAATTTCTTCAAACTGCATTTTTAGTTTCTACATGTTGTTTTCTCATGGTGACAGTTTCAGGCATTTTCCCAAATGTTAAAGATACAAAAGATAAATGATAATGTGGTAAATTGCTGTGGAGCCATGCTTTTGAAAAGATAAAAAGAACATGAAATGGGACTTCTCTAGCTTCTGTTCAATTTCAATGACACATTTCTTATTAGCTGCTTTTGATTTTACTCTGTGGGTATTTAAATTTTAGTCATTTCTCCTAGAGAACTTCCAATTGCAGCTGTAGCAAACAGCACTTTTCTCATATGAAGTAGATTAGAGTATAGCTCCAGAATCACTGAAAGAACTCTTGAATTGTTGTCTTGGTTCCCAAAATGGCTTTTACTTGCAGGGACCATGGAAAAATGGGTCACATTCTTAGTTTTAGATGACATTTCCAGCACTTTATGGGCCTCCTTCAATCATAGTCCCCATTGAATGTGTTTGCTAAAATGCACATCTGCTCACATACTCCCCTCCTAACACTCTGTAATAACACCCCTTACTTTCACTATAGCAGCCTGATTTCTCCTCTCAGGCTGAGCTACTATCTGTGCTTTCTTTTCCAGCCATACTGAACTAATGCCATTACTGTTCTCAAAGTCTGCTTTCCTCCTCTTGGTCTTCAGAAATTATGTGCTTCCTCTGTCTAGAATTTGGAACAGACTCTCGTCCTCGCCCAGCTCACTTAGAATTCACTGAGCCTCCTGTTCATCATTCAGAATTTGATGTCACTCCCATCGGGCAGTCTTCCAACATCTCCCCACTAGGCTGGTGGCACCTCTCTGTGATAATACATTTCACTGCACTTCCCACATGATAACCACACCCTGTATTTCCATCACCTTTTTGTCATTACCTATTTGATATCTCTCAGAAGATTGCTCAGGGGAAATGGATGATTTATTCACAACTGAGTTCTGCAGGGTCTAGCACAATGAATGGCTCACGTATTTGTTGAGTGTTGTCATTACTGGTGGTATAGTAGGGCGAAAAGTAAGACCTCAGAAATATTAAGGTCCTAGGCTCATTTAGGATCCAGACATTTTGCTTATACCCATTTGTACTTGATTATGTCATGAGCTGTTTCCCTAGTGAGGCCATAAGGATCGTTGAGTAGCCCCCTACGAAGCCTTCTGCAGGTGTCTGTGTGCAATAGATAATCAATATATTCGGTTAGCTATGTGAATCTTACTTCTTATAAATAATCACACTTTCTCAATGGTCCATCACTGATTAATAGAACTTGCACCCCTATTTCCTACTTACTTTTGCAACCTTGGATAAAACAAGATAAAGATGTTTAAATTATAAAAGAAGATCTTAATTATGAGGATCAGAGGGAGAGTTTCTATAGTGAGATGATCAAATATTGCCTTACGCTGTTGCATTTTATCCATGGGTCCTATAGGCAAATGAAGTATCCACCTGCCCTTGGTCTGAAAGATGGATTATTACTACCTTGCAACAAGTAAAGGCCATCACTATTGTCACAACTGGCTGCCTAAGATAATGTCTAGCATACTATTCCACATAAACTTAAGAAACCAATAGGTTCCAATGTATTCTTACTACTTGTAGGATTGAACTTCGGTGCTCAAGATTTCTAAAGCAGCAGCTAGACCAGAAGAAGCTGTTATTTGACATTTATCTGAAAACACTAACTCTGTGCAAGGTCATTTAGACTAACTGCCATTTATTTCTCAAAAATCTTCCTAAAACTAGCAATAACCATAAAGATAATAATTTATTACAAACATAATCAATTCAAGAAAGCTAATTAGCATGAAAAATTACAGTAAAAAATATTAGCTGTCCATAAAAATATTAGCCTAAAGGTTTCTTGTTCCCTTTGGAAAAGGTTTGTTACATATGGTATATATGGTATACCTCTTCCAGATGTTAACACTTAAAAAAAAATGAGTGAACATTATTAATCTTTTTCTGAAGAACAACAGAATTAATTGAGAGCTTCATTATCATAGGTGATTGAGATTTTAGATGATAATGGCATTTTATTTCAAAAGTTCATCAAACAGAGGATTTTAATTGTGAAGCTTAACTAATCATGACCATTTTGACTCTTAATAATTAAGTATCAAGATGGAAGTTTTTAATAAGTCTTCTTGAAATTAAGTGTACATTCTGCCTTGTGTATTTGATACAGAAAAAAATGCTCCAAATTCTAATGCTTGAAAATGTAAAAAACCTACTTCTAAGCATACTTGTTTTAAAAACACATTCTAAGAATTTAGACTAGAAGTAGATGAGCTGAGAAACAGGACAGTTAGAGTGGTTTTCAGCTATTGAGAGGAAAGAGTCATGTGACTAATATAAATGATTTGCTGACAAAATAAATCCACAGATGTATGTACAGGAATGACCTTCTAACTCTAAGCCAAGGGGTTAAGGTGCATGCCATCCACTGGTTAGAACCGCTAAGAAAACATTCTGCTTCCAGTTATTCTATTCCTCATGCAAAAAAAGTACGACTCATCCATAACAGATGACTTAGAAGAGCAAGTTCACTGTCATTTCAGAATATAAGACAGGTGGCATTAATGGTTCCATAGCTGAAATCTAACATCTGTGATGGGAGCATATAAATGTTCCTGTATGGAAGTTTCTTCTGGGCTTGTGCAACCTTCAGAGCTGATGCTAGATGAGGAAGACACTGATTTCCCAGGAATTATCTCTTTTGCCCCTTCCCCATCTTCAGTTTGGTTCATCTAATCTAATAAAAGCGTAATATTGAAATTGACCATTTCTATGGGATGCCTAAGCCATGCCCACCAGCCAATCAGAGTGGCTGTATGCATATTAACCCAGCCAAGATGGAGGCTGGCAGCCCCGGAGGCAGGTGCAGTGTAAGCGTCAGGGTGAGCAGGGCATGTGGGACAGGTGACAGGCCGGGGTGTATGTGGATGGGCACAGTGCTATGGGTGGGTGGCAGGCCACAGGTTGGGCAGGTACAGGCTGGGCTGAGGGACCCCCAAGTGCACAATATATTGTGCACCAGGCTCCTAATATATGTATATACTAGGGGCCTGGTGCACAAAATTCATGCACGGGTAAATTGGGGTGAGGGTGCAGGTAGAGGAGGAGGAGGGCAAGTGGGGAGGTCCCTCAGCCAGACCTGGACTTCATCCAATTCGGGAGCACTCAGGAGAAGTGCTACTGATGGCTTGGACCCACTGCACCTGGTTCTCTGCTCTCTGCCGGGCCTGTCTGCTCCACACTATGGAGATGGGCAAGCAGGTGCTGCTGGGCGATGCCTGCAGGGTGCTTGATGGCTCGAGCCCCTCATCCCCTCCTTGGCAGCCATGGCCCCAGCCCAGCGTAGGCCAGGGTAGCAGCTGGGATTCCCTAGTGGGTCTGGGTGGCCACGCCACCTGGTTCCCAGGTCGGCAGCCCTGCTGGTCAGGGTCGGCCAGGGCAGCGGCTGGGATTCCCGGGTGGGTCTGTGTGGCCACGCCCCCCTTCCCAGGTCCTCAGCCATGCTGGCCCAAGGTCGGCCAGGGCAGCAGCTGGGATTCCCAGGTGGGTCTGGGTGGCCACGCTCCCTGGTTCCCAGGTTCGTGGCCCTGCTGCCTAGCTCCTCCTGCCCCCTACCCCGCCCCTCCCGTGTGGCTGCAGGAAGGCAACAGATGGTGAAGGTGGCGGACACAGGGAGGCAACTGTGTCTGCCATCATGCCATGGGTTGCTTTCGGGTGGAGGTGCGGGGCTCAGGTAGCTTGCTCCTCCCACCCCCCACCCTGCCCCTCCCATGTGGCCTGCAGGAAGGCAACAGATGGCGGCAAGCCTCCCTGTGTCCACCACCACCATTTTGGATGGGCTAATTTGCATACCGCCACTCTGATTGGCTAGTGGGCATGGCTTACCCCATCCCGGAGAAATGGTTAATTTCAATATTACGCTTTTATTAGTTAAAGTGATTAGTTGGGAAACTAATGTGCTATTAGAAAAGCTTTTTTTATAGGAGGCATTTCTAAAATGGGACTGAGGAAGTGAAGTACTCTTCTTTTGCATAAAGAAAGAGAAACTCAAGGAGAGTAGAAAGAATTAGAGAGCTCTAGGCCCTCTCTAAACCTTTCCCTAGGGTTCCACCAGCTCCCCCAGCAAAGGCAAACTTGGCTTTATTGCACTTTGCTCTACTATGCTTCACAGACTTGGTGTTTTTTACCATTTGAAGGCAAAACACTCTACAAACAAAGAAAGTACGACTTGCTTTACTATGGTGGCCTGGAAATGAACTGACAAGATGTACACAATCAGCATCTCAGTAGTGGGACATAATCCCTGCTCAACCACATTGCCAACCACATTGCCAGTCAAACATCAAAAGTTGAGAGCATACTCAGGAGCCAACTGGATCCTGAGACATATTTCTGGAGAACACTTTTATTTTCCCATGGAACTTTTTTTAATCCTCACCTAAGGAAATGTTTTTATTGATTTTTTTTTTTTTTTTTTTTAGAGAGAGAAGAAGGGAGAGAAAGAGAAACACCAATAAGGTGCCTCCTATAAGCACTCTGACTAGGGATTGAACCCAGAACCCAGGTATGTGTCCTGACCAGCAACCAAATCTGCAACATTTTGGTATATGGTATGACATTCCAATCACCTGAGCCACCAGCCAGGGCTCCCATGCAACTTTTATTGGGACATCCCTAAACGGAAAGCTTTTCTGGAGCCTTGTCTTCCAGAACTAAAGAGAACAATGAGACATCATGCCACACCCTACTTCCTTTAACTAGCAGGCATCCCTCTGAGGTAGGACAAAGAACCCAACATACAAAGATCCCAGGCAGGTGAAATAGGCTCTATTGGCTAACACGTGGAACAAACCCATGCAAGGGCTGAATCAGGAGAATGGCAACTGATTTCACAAGAGGGAAGAAAATTCAAGGAGTTTCAAACACTCTTGCCTGAGCTATGTTTGCATGGGGTAGATCAAGGCTCTGTTTAAAATGTCCAGGGAAGACGTATTCTTCACTCCATCTGTTTTTAGCCACAGCTGCCACAGGGAACAGAGGTACCAGGATTTGGGTGAAGACTGATAAGCACTTTTATTAGGCAAAGGGTATAAGCCCAAATTGAGTTGGACAATAAAGTAACACTGAGTGGAGACTTCCCTTAACTTAGATCCAGTGCTTTTGTGCAAATTGGAAAAGGCTCCCATCCAGTGCTGGGGAATCTGACCTTGAGGAACTGAGCAAGGGTGTGAGCTAGCCTTGCTCAGAAAGTACAGGGTGCAGTAAGTTTAGATGACTAGATGGCATGGGCTCAGTGGTGAGACCACAATTAAAATCAAGGAAAACAGACACATACTTGCTTGTCTGTGCAGTTACCCATTCTCAGCAGAAGGAAAGACAGTTCATATTTGACTCCAGAATGTAGCATTTTATGTTGATTCTTACAAGTCAGTGGTCTGCTTGGTTCCTATAAATCACACTGACTTACCCACACATGCGGACATTCCTTTCCCCAGCTGGCTATAAAAGAAGTCTCTGTGTTCACTCTTCCAATTCTAGCTCTCACCCACTCACCCACCACATGTACAGACATTGGTCTTGGCCTGATCACTCTTAGATTCTGTGTCTCCCATTCCTGCTCAGTTCTGCACCTCTGGTAGGTGGGACTATCTCTGGAAGCCTTGGTTGACTCCCTGTGGCCTGTTGGATTTGTCTTCTGATCCCTTTCTCTCATTTGCCTTAAACTTCCTGATCTACCTCTGACCCCACAAAAGCCTTCCTTACATTTTGCTCAGACTGACCATGCTGAGTTGACATCCTCTTAATATCCAACTTTGACAAAGGAGATAGTCCTAACCCTGGCATGCATAAGGTAGATGAACAATAATTATCTGTTGAAATACTAGTAAATAAATTGGGTAACTGAATATTGCCAAAGGTCATTTATGAATTGTTGTTTTATCTCATAAATTTCCAAATATATCTCATTTATTGAGTCTCAATTATGGCTTTGTTAATCAATCTATCTCAAAACAGTATTAGCTGCATAGTTAAGCCTATGATGAGGACAATTTATCCACTGTTGAATGAGAACTGATTGAATTAGCTAAAGATGGTTGGACTAATTTAGTTGAATAAAATAAGAGCCTTAGTCATTTGGAGTTAGTCATTTCCTGAACAATTCACTGAGTTTTCTAGGCTAAGACCTTATAGAGCCACCAATGTGATTGAGCACCGAAAGCTATCATCATTGAACAGACAATATGCTACACATGCCTGAACAGAGAAAGCTCACCGCTGAAAGATAGGCTTTATTTTGCCCAATTTATAGATAAAAAATGGAGGCAAAAATACGTGAAATGACTTGTCCAATATAAGTAGGTTGGTAGATGCTGGAATCTGAATTGAAACTCAGGTCCAGATATTCCAAAGACCATGTTCTTTTCATATTTCCACTTAGCTTTCCTGTGTGGTCAGGCACAGGGAAGGAACCCAAATTTCAGTATCTAAAAAATGAGAGCTCTAGGTCCCAAGGAATTCACAGCCACATCTGGAAGAGCTACATGGCCAGAAAGAGGCAGAAAGATAGTCATAAGGTATGAGGTGATCAACTGTGGGGCAGAAACTCAAGGAACATCCCGGCATCCACTCTAGGCTCCTGGTGTTCTTTCTGTTCTGCCAGCTGAGGCCCTGGAGTTCCCTTCAAGACAATTGCCTGAAGACACACCCTTCCCCACTAGTGATTTTCACGAAGGCCAGGCGGGACGTCTGGGTCTCAGGAGGGGACAATGTGAGCCGAAGGAGGAGAGAGGCAGGGGCTGCAGTGAGAAATCAGACCAACTTTCAAACCTGATGGCCCTGCCACCCTTTTGCATACAGGACAAGGGGTCACACATGCCTACCCAGGGTTGAAGCTGAGGCACAGAAATGATAAAATTGCTTACTAGTCCGCTCAAAGGCAGAGCAGAGTAAAATCCTGCTCTAATTTCTATCCAAGGGAACCCAGGCCTAATCAAATGGCCACCACAGTTTTAAAGAGATGTTAGTTACAACCCAGAGCTAATTAAAACTTTCCATAAAATGACTCTGTAAAATTTAAGTGGCCTTGAATGCTAACAGAGCAGGCTTGTCTCTAACTGCAGAATTATTATTAAGACATTAGCACAGCAATACCAGCCATTGAATTTGCTCTGCAATTTTGAAATAATGATGTTTTCAGTGTTTCCAGCTGAAATATGTCCCTTTCAATTCTGGCCCAGCAGATCATCGACTTCTTCCCTCCACCACTTCCCCAGCACGGATGTCCTCCCTCGGATGGCCCTTGCTTTCTCCCAGCTCTGCCTGCCTCTGTCCACAGCTCCTAGGTTTCTCTCTGCCATGATGGTCATCTGCTTAGTGTGGACTTTGCGTGTTTATCTTCCTTGACTCTGTCCCTGTGGGCTACAATGCAATGTAGGGAAGGATGGAAGTGAGACATGGACATGCTCATCCCAGTTCCAGTGCTGTCACTTAGGTCTCTGAGACTTTAGAACAAGTTATTATGCTATCATCACTACTAATAACAATTATTAACATTTGTTGAGCACTTACTATGTGCCAAGCACAATTTACACATATTATCTAATTCCCCAACAACCCTTACCTTTAACAAAAACTATAAAACACTCACTATAATTCACTATGTGCCAGACACTACTGTATTTTTATGTACATTAAATCCTCATAACAAACCTCGATGAGGTGGGTACTACTATCATCCCCATTTTACAAATGAGTAAAACTAGACTCAGCTCAGGTCACACAGTTGAAAGGTAGAGCTTTCCCAGGATTCAAACACATGGGATCAGGCTCCATAACCCACACTCTTCACCTCTACACCGCTGGTTCTCCACCTCTGGGTGCTTCGGAATCACCTGGAGGGCTTGTTAAAGCACAAACTGCTGGGCCCAAACTCTGAGGTGGAGCCTGAGAACATGCATTTCTAAAAAGTTCCCAGAAGAAAATGATGTAAATGGCCTCAGGCTGCTCTAAGTTGTGCTGTCAATGTTCCTATTATCCTCCCCTTTTTATAGATGAGGAGACAAATTCTCAGGCTAACTTAAATCACCCAAGATTACACAACTAGTAAGGAGCTAAACTGCAATTTCAAAGCAGGTTGCTCTGACATACTAGAAACATCCTGAATCTCAGCTTCCTTATCTATATAATGGAGGTATTGATATTACCTAACTAAAATAACAAACACTATGGTCTATAGAGTAGCTACTAATTAGTGTTAGTTCCTCATATTCTGCAAAGAACGGTGAGTTGAATGGAGATCCAAAAGAAACCATCAACAAAACAACAAGAAAGCCCACTGTATGGGGGAACATATTTGCCAATGCTTTTTCTGATAAGGGTTTAATCTCCAAAATTTACAGAGAACTCATACAACTTAACAAAAGGAAGATAAACAATCCAATAAAAAAATGGTCAAAGAATCTAAATAGACACTTATCGAAAGAGGTCATACAGAAGGCCCAGAGACATATGAAAACATGCTCAAAGTCACTAATAATCCAAGAGATGCAAATCAAAACAACAATGAGATACCATCTCACACCTGTCAGAATGGCTATCATCAACAAATCAACAAATGACAAGTGCTGGCGAGGATGTGGAGAAAAAGGAACCCTCCTGCATTGCTGGTGAGAATGCAGACTGGTGCAGCCACTGTGGAGAACAGTATGGAGTTTCCTGAAAAAGTTAAAAATGGAACTCCTATTTGACCCAGTAATCGCACTTCTAGGAATGTATACCAAGAAAACAGGAACACCAATCAGAAAGGATATATGCACCCCTATGTTCATATCAGCACAGTTTACAATAGCTGGGATTTGGAAACAGCCTAAGTGCTCATCAGCAGATGAGTGGATTAAAAAACTGTGGCACATCTACACAATGGGATACTATGCTGCTGTGAAAAGGAAGGAGTTCCTAGCATTTGCAGTAGCATGGATGGAAATGGAGAACATAATGCTAAGTGAAATAAGCCAGTCAATGAAAGAAAAATACCACATGTCGTCACTCATCTATGGATAATAATAACCATTATGAACTGGTGAACAGAAACAGATTCAGAGGCAGAACAGCATCAAACAATCT
>PVJC01002768.1:0-35481 GCA_004026665.1 Murina feae | reverse complement strand
TATGGGGGGGTAATAGATCAACCGAAGGACTGTTATGCATGCATTTAAGCATAACCATAGGACACAGACCACTGGGGGGTAGGTGAGGCTGGGGGAAGGGCAGGGGAAAAAAGAGATATTTGTACTAATCTTTGTAAAGCTTTATGTAATTAAATTAAAAAAAACAAGAAAAGAAAAAAAAACTGTGGCACATCTATACAATGGAATGCTATGCCGCTATTAAAAAGAAGGAACTTTTACCATTTGCAACAGCAATGGATGGAACTGGAGAGCATTATGCTAAGTGAAATAAGCCAGTCAGAGAAAGATAAATATTACATGATCTCACTCATATGTGGGATATAATGATCAACATAATTTAATGAACAAGAATAGATCTATCTAGAGACAAATGGTTGGGAGGGGGTATTAGAGGGCAATCAAAGGACTTATATGCATGCATATTAGCATAAACAATGGACACAGACACTGGGGTGGTGGGGCTTGCCAGGGTTGGGAAGGGATGGGGGAGGTGATCAAATGGGGGGAAAGGAGACATATGTAAAACTTCAGACAATAAAAAAAATAAAACATACCAGAAAATTGCCTTAAGAAAATAAAACTTGTATTTGCCTAACAAAAAACAACAATAACACACACACACGCACACAAACTATGGTACATCTACATAATGGAATACTATGCTGCTGTAAAAAAGAAATAACTCTTACCATTTGCAACAGCATAGATGGACCTGGAAAGCATTATGCTAAGTGAAATAATCCAGTCTGAGAAGGCTTATTTCTCACATGATCTCCCTCATTTGTGAAATATAATGAACAATGTAAACTGATGAACAAAAATAGATCCAGAGACACAGAAACATCGAACAGACTGTCTAACCTCAGAGGGAAAATAGGGAAGGGTGGGGAAGGAGTAAGAGATCAACCAAAGGACTTGTATGCATGTAGTTAAGCATAACAAATGGACACAGACAATAGGAGGGTGAGGGCATGTACTGGGGGATGGGAGCAGCCGAGGAGAGGTAACTGGGGGGGAAAAGGAGACACATATAATACTTCAACAATAAAGAATTTAAATTAAAAAAAATAACAACACCACAGCAATAAGTGATCTTTAAGGAAGTTGGGAAGATTTGAAATATGTAGCATACTTGATTATCGTAAAGAACCTCATCTACATTTTCTAAGTGTAATTACTGAATTGTAGTTATTCAGGAGAATTCCTGTTCCTAGAAGATACATACAAAAGCATTAAGATGGCTGCAACTAACTCTCAAATGGGTCAGGGGGAAAATGTGTCTGTATAGAGAGAAAGAAAAAGGAAATGACCAAATAAATAAATTTGTTTGGTTTAAATAAACAAACAAACAAGAACAACTAGCAAGCGAGACATTAGGTTTTCCAGCTTAGGCCATTTGGCAGAGGACCCAACGTAGTATGACACAGGTATCATGAGCAAGTCACTCTCTCCATGGCACATCTAAAGAAAGCCTATAAAAACCTGTTTTCTCTGATTCTAGTTACCTTGATTAAGTGAATTGACAGCTAACCACCTCTATGGCTGAACAACAATATCTTATGCTATAGGCTCACAGCCTTCTTTGTTTGATGAAAAGAAAGTAGGGCACAGCTGGAAATTCCTTCTGAGACTAAAAATCAAAATCATGAATCTACATTCAACTTGTGATTACTTCCTTGTCTCATTCTCTCAAGGTTTTCCCGTTTCAGCTCCATCATGTAAAAAGCTTGTATGTCATCCCTGCCATCCTTTCCACAACAAGGAAAGCTGAACAAACTGAAAGTCAACAACTTTCCTTGGACTCAGCAGAGAACTGAAGTTGCAGAACAAATCACCGCCCCAAAATCTGGACAGGTGAATACAGAGAATTGCAGCTGGGATTCTGCTTCCCTAGAGCAGAAGCCTCTGGAGCCACAAACTGATGGAGGCTGAATGTGCACTAACCTAAGAGTGAGAAGGCCCTGAGGACTGCACTCTTGGCTGGGTGTTAGCTTCAGGTACCCACCAGGTTCTCACTGGGAAGAGCCAAAAGAAGAGTCACCTCATGGTTCTGGCCAGGGGAGGGGAAAGTAACACTTTGAAAAACACTGGGGAGTATCTTTATAACAATGATCTACTCTCTAGTAGAAAAAGACTTTATCAGAATCATAACTCACCTAGGCAGAAGGTGGCAATTACCCAACTCTAGCCTTCCCTAGCCTTGTTCTCTCATCTAAGGAGGTGGGAGGTAAAGCTAAGAAACATATGGAAGGTCAAAGCCCAGGAAGTCAGCCCACTAAAAGACTGAGACTAAATCACAAGTGAATGGTTAAAGTCAGTGGTATGTGGACAGGCTAAATAGCAATATCAGATTGCAACATAGATCCCTACCTGAGTTTCCAGCCTGCTTGTCTTGCCCGGCACATTTCAGACTCAAGACTGCAACATCAACTCTTTCCTGAATTTCCAGCCTACAGATTTTGGAGTGGCTAGTCCACATTCTTTCTCTCTCTCTCTCTCTCTCTCTCTCTCTCTCTCTCTTTCTCTCTCTCTCTCTCTCTCCCTCCCTCCCTCCCTCCCTCCCTCCTTCTCCCTCTCCCTCTCCCTCTCCAATACATTCTCTCAATTCCAAATAGTGATTAAAGTTTTAATATTTAAAACACACTATCATATTTTATTAAAATAAAATCTATATAAATATAGCAAAATATGTACAGGGTCTATATGCAGAGAACTATAAAACTCTGCTAAGAGAAATGAAAGGAGATCAAAATATGGAAGAGACAGTTTGTATTTATGAATAGGAAGACTGAATCCTTTTAAGATACCAATTCTTCCCAAGATCTAAAGATTCAAAGCCATATTGATCAAAATCCAGGCAAGCTATTTCATAGATATCAATAAACTCATCCTAACGTTTATATGGAAAGGCAAAAGACTCAGGATAACCAACATAATACTAAAGAAAAACAAAGTTGGAGGGCTCATACATACTACATGGCTTCAAGACTTTCTATAAAACTATAGTAATCAACACAATATGGTATTGGTGGGGGGAAAGACATAGATCAATGAAACAGAAAGAGATCTCTGAAATAGACCCATGCAATTATAGTCAACTAACCTATGGATCAAAAGCAACTCAATGGAGAAAAGCCAGTCATTTCAACAAATGGTACTAGAACAATAGGATGTACAAATGGAAAATAAAAGCTTCTAGACACAACCTTGCACCATTCACAAAAATTAACTCAAAATAGATTGTAGATCTAAATGTAAAATGCAAAACTATAAGCCTTCAAAAAGAAAATACAGGAGAAAAATTTAGGTGACCTTGGGTTTGATGATGAGCTTTCAGATGTAACACAAAAAGCACAATCCATGAAAGAAAATAACTTGGTAAGTTGGACTTTATTAAAATCAAAACCTCCTGCTCTGTGAAAAACACTGTGAAAAGAATGAAGAGACAGTGACAGCTTGTGAGTAAGCATTTGCAAAACACTTGTCTGATAAAGGATGTGTATCTAATATGCAAATACTCTCAAAGCTTAACCAACAATAGAAAAACAAACAACTCAATTTAAAAGTGGGCAAAATATCTCAACATACACCCCATCAAAGAAGTTAAACAAATGAAAAATAACCATATTCTAAGATTCTCAATATTGTTTATCATTAGGGAATTTCAAATTAAAACAACAGTGAGATACCACCACACTTACTAAAATGGCTAAAATAAAAACAACCACCAAAAAAATAAAAAACCCAAAAAACAAAAACAAAAACAAAACACAACCAAACTAAAAAATCTGATGACACCAAATGTTGGCAAAGAACAAAGCAATACAAACTCTCATTCATTGCCGGTGGAAATAAAACATAGTACTGTCACTTTGGAAAACAGTTCAGCAGGTTTTTATTTTTTTTCTTAAAAAACTATACATATTCTTCGCATACAATCCAGGAATCATGCTCCTTAGAATTTACCCAACTTAATTAAAAACATATATCCACAGGCTTGCAAGTATGGCAACTTTATTAATAACTGACAAAAATGGAAAGCCACCAGGATGTCATTCAGGGGGTGAATGGATAAACAGCGGCTTGTTCTTCACTGAGAAAAGGAGATGAACTATCAGCCATGAAAATATATAGATGATCCTTAAATGCATATTGCTAAATGAAAGAAGCCAGCTTATAGAGGCTATATACTATGTGTTCCCAATTATATCATACTAGTAGCCCATCTCACAATACACATACAGTAGGCTCCTAGCCTGCCACTTCCGTGGGAGCTGGTGGGAACTGCAGTGCACCACTGGGAGCCTTGCTGCTTCCACTGAAGCCATGCAGCTTCCGAGGGAGGCAGAAGCGAGCCTGGAGGGAGCCGCACTGCTTCTGCAGCAGGCGGGAAGGAGCGTGCTGTTTCCACTGCCACTGAGGCTCTGGGCCAGGCCCCCGTCCCTGTCCCTGTACACTCCAGCTCCAGGGGCTGTCCTGAGCCGGGGCTCAGTGGCTCACTGGCCCCATCTCTGTCTCTGACTCCACTCTAGGCCTCATCTGCGGCGCACAAACTCCTTCTGCCTGGTGGTGACCAATTACAGCGCCCTCGTCTAATTTAATTGGCATATTTCCTCCTTCTCTCTCTCTCTCTCTCTCTCTCTCTCTCTATATATATATATATATACACACACACACACTAGGAACCCGGTGCACAATATATTGTGCACTCGGGGGTCCCTCAGCCCAGCGTGTACTGCCCAACCTGCGGCCCGCTACCTGCCCATTGCACCCCACCCACCTCACACACATCACCCGCCACCCATCAATCAGCCCCGCCCATCCCACACATCCTGGCCATCACCTGCCCCACACGCCCCGCTCACCCTGCCACCTACACTGCACCCACCTCCGTGGTTGCACTGCTGCCCTCCATCTTGGCTGAATTAATTTGTATACAGCCACTCTGACTGGCTGGTGGGCATGGCTTAGGTGTACCATAGAAACAGTCAATTTCAATATTATGCTTTTATTAGAGTAGATATATATGTTTGTGTGTGTATATGTGTATGTGTGTGTGTATGACTAGAGGCCTGGTGTACAAAAATTCGTGCACTCTGGGGAGACCCTCAGCCTGGCCTGCACCAACTTGCAGTCCGGGACCCCTTGGGGGATGTCCACCTGCCGGCTTAGGCCTGTTCCCCAGGGGATCAGGCCTAAGTTGGCAGTCACACATCCCCTCTGGCAGCTTGGGAACCCTTGGGGGCTGATGACTTAGGCCAGCTCCCTGCAGCCAGACATCCTTAGCATTGCTGAGGAGGTGGGAGAGGATCCCGTCACCACCATTGTGCTCGCAGCTATCAGCCCAGCTTGTGGCTGAGTGGAGTTCCCCCTGTGGGAGTGCACTGACCACCAGGGACAGCTCCTGTGTTGAGCGTCTGTCCCCTGGTGGTCAGTGTGCATCATAGTAACTGGTCATTCCTGGTCATTCCACTGTTAGGGTCAATTTGCATATTACCCTTTTATTATATAGGATTCTGAAAAAGGCAAAACTCTGGAGACAGTAAATAGACCAGTGGTTGTCTGGGTTTCAATCAGGGGGAGCGACAGAGGGTTAAGTCAAGGAAGCACAGGGACTCTTTAGAGCAGTGTACCTGTTCTTTGAGGCACTGTAATGGTGAACACATGACATTAGTTTCAAAAACACATAAAAGTTGACAGCACAAAGAGTGCCTCTTTATGTAAACAAATTAAAAATATATATTAAGTGGTCAAGGGATCTCAGGAGAATCACACTGTATCACAAATATATGAAGCTACCTCACTGAGGGAGTGAAATGGAAAGGCACTGAGCTGTGTAACTTTGGAGTTTGCAAGCAGAGTCTGTCAGATCGAAGGCAAAAGGAACTGTACTAAGCACTGTACTCTAGTTGATAAAATTTTTTCCTATGGGGTTCAGAGGAACAATTCAGATACTGGAATTAACGATTAAGTAATTGGATGGTGACCATGGGGAACTAGGTTTCTCACTATTGGAGTGGGAATTACAGATAAAGGGAGAGGCTGGAATAATTCATGTGGTAACAGATTGAAGTTGAAGACATCAGTATGTGCTCGGCATTAATACTCATGAAGATGGCTACATATAGAAACATTTATGGATAGATGTATATAACAGTATAGAGTACATGCATATCTTCCTTGTTCTATCAGATGAGGTATCCTAGAAGGAGCAATGAACACACCTAGCACTCAGATCTTGGTCTGTAATACTACTCTCCATTAAAAGAAACCCAGAACTCCTTGAACAAATGGCTGATTCTAGTACTGGGACAGTAAATATACAAGATGAACCTAGAGCATCTTGTGCTAAAAAAGAAAAGAAATGGTCAAAAAACAAACAAACAAAACCAATATTGATTATGTCAAAAGCACACAGGAGTCAACCTAAAGGGCTCCCAGTGGTCAAATCAGAATAATTTGAGCAACAAAATATATAAAGTAGTATTGTATAATAACCCAAAGTATAAAATAAATGTCAGTGAGTCCATGCTAACATAAATAAATGATTGAGTAAGTAATGTATGAAGAGGAGACAAATTTCCCTTGCAGAAGACTTTAAAATTGATTATGCAGATATTCCACTTTCAAGGGGAAGAGTATAAACCCCCATGCAAGTGTGGGCTTCACAGAATAACTTCCTTCCCAGTAGTACAGCAAGGAAAAGGGGAGAGAGAGTAACTGTGCAGTGGAAAACCTGATAAACACTACCCTGGTCAGGTGATCAAGGTCAACATCAACAGTGATAACTAAGTTGATCATGGGTACCCTTGATGTGATGGGATGAAAATGGCACTTTATTCCTCTTCTAAACTCCTACCCTTATTATGATAAAAATATAAGACAAATCCAATTTGAAGGGCATACTGTGAAATATGTGACCAGTACTGCTCAAAACTGGAAAGCAAAGAAAACATAAGAAACTATTTTACCTAACTTACTTGAAAACATATGTCCATAGACCTGCAAATAAACACTTATGGCAACTTTATTAATAAACTGATAGGAGGCTATGGAGATATGATGCACAAATACAATGTGGTATCCTGCATGGGATCCTAGAACGGTATCAGGTAAAACTAAGACAATTTAAATAATATATGGACTTTTAATTAGTAATACTGTATTAATATTATCTCATTAACTAGGGGCCTGGTGCACAAAAATTTGTGCACTCGGGGGGTGGGGGGTCCCTTAGCCCAGTCTATGCCTTCTCGTAGTCTGGCACCCCTCAGGGGATGTCTACCTGCTCACATGCCTGGCCAGCCTTGGTGAGGGGCTGATGGCTGTTTGCAGGCAGGCCAAGCCCCCCAGTGGGAACCCTCCCCCATGGGGGTGTGGCCAGCCTGGGTGAGGGGCTGAGGGCCAATTTCAGGCTGCCCACAGCTCCCATTGACCCAACGTCCCAGCGAGGCTGGCTGGAATCAAGTTTCTGGGGTTTATTTATCTTCTGTAATTGAAACTTTGTTGCCTTGAGTGGAGGCCCAGTCTGGCAATGAAGCCTCCTATTTGCTTCAGCTCTGTGGCTTCTATAATTGAAACATTGTTGCCTTAAGCAGAGGCCTGGCCGGCCTAGGCAGCAATTTCAACTCCATTGCTGGTGCAATGGAAACCTCCTGCTTGCTCTAGCTCCGTGGCTGCTGGCCGCCATGTTGGCTGGGTTAATTTGCATACAGCTGCACTGATTGGCTGGTGACTGTGGATTTGCTGGTGGGCGTGGCTTAGGTGTCTGAGTGATGGTTAATTTGCATATTACTCTTTTATTAAGATTAGATTATAGCAAATGTGGCATGGGAAAATGCTGGGAGAGTGGCATAAAAGACTAATGGTACAAAGCAGAAACCTACAGTAGATTCACAAAAGATAAATGTGCTAATATAGACTATTAAAATAATAGGAGAAAATGAGTGTGGGGTTTATGGGAACTCTCTATGCTACCTTAATTCTATGGTACAGCTAAAGCTGTTCTTAAAAATAAAGTCTATTTTAAAAAATTGTGAAAGCTCCATTGGTTCTGATTCCTTTTATGTAAAACATTTGAATCAGGAAAAAGAACCCAGCTCCTCACTCTTTGACCTAGTTCCATTTTTTCTTTTTTGTCCCAGATGGTTCTTGCTGTGTTGTGTCTCATCTTGTTCTGCTTCTGCCAGGCCTGATTCAATCACTGGGAAGTTCTAATAACTTGAAAATTCTATCATTGTGCTTACTTCTTTATGGCTTCTGCCATCCTAGAACAACAGAATGAATTTGCTTCCACAAAGTGGTTTTTCAGTCATTCAAAGCCATTTTCCTGAAGCCTTCCTTCCAGAATTAAAATTAGGCTAAATACCCTCTGCCATTCCTCACACAATGCCATTTCTAAAATACTTCATCACCCTGGACACTTTCCCATGAATATTTATGTGTGCTAAGAAGAGAAACCAGATATATATAAATGCATTTTTCCTATTGTATTCTGATCAGAATTGAGCAGAATATTTTTTTAGATTGTATTTGCTTTTATCTACTGCTTAAAAATATATTTATCATGTCACTCTGGTTTTAGATCTCCATTTCAAGAAAGTGAGATAAATAAAATTCAGGCTCCTTTGTATATCCTCCCACTCCTTATTAAAACCATTGCATTGATGAATTTCAAACAATCCATTTAAATTCCATACTTCATCTAGATGCTCTCATTGTTTGAAACCAACAACTGCTTTGACTGTTTTTCTAACTGAACTGACAGGTTATGTCAGCAACATGACTGAATAAGACATCCCTCATTGTGCCCCTCCCTCAATAACAATAATCTGGTATGCACCCTCAGGAAAAAGTGCCATTGTAAGATCTGTGGGATCAAGCGCCATATGCCCATGGGCCCAGGAGGAATCTCAGCCACCTGTGCATTGGTTAATAGGCATAGAGGCCTGAGTCAGGGCAGCAGACCCTGCAGTGGTCCATGAGACAACTCCACACTCTCAGGCATGGTCTAGAGACCCTAGAAAATGCTGCTTTAGGAAAGCACCCAATGGACAGGAGAGACTCTGTGGAAGTCCAGATGTCCAGTGAAGTTCCAGCACACTGCTGCAGCAAAAAACAAAAAACAACAACAACAAAACACACACACACACGCACACACAAGTTTGGACACACTGGAGAGACTAAGAGAAACAGTTTGATTGTTTTTCTGCATCACACCTCCCCAAAGGTAGCACAGCTTTGGACCAAGAGAGATTTTCTCAGCCTGTTGTTTCCCCCTCCTGGAATGTAAGATACAGTGAACAAGCGCCCAACCTCCCCAGCTGTGCAGGAGGCTGCCACACCCAAAATACTGAATGGCCAGCTGCATGACTCAGGAATGGGAAAATGCTGAGAAAGTGGCAGATTGGATTCATGGTAGCCACAAGGCAAAACCTACTGTAGATTCACAAAAAATAAAGAGAAGACCATAATTAAAGAAAGGCATACTGCTACAGAAGTAATTAATTCACAAAGTAAAGAAGGGAGGGGAAAAGGGAGCAAGGGAACTACAAAATAGTCGTGAAGCAATAGATGGCATAGTAAGTCCAACCAATGTAAATAAATTCTCCAATTAAAAGGCGCAGAGCCAATGGAAGGATTAAAAAATAAATAAATAAATCACCAAGACCCAACTATATGCTGCCTACAAGAGAGGCACTTCAGCTATGTGTTTAAAGGCACACAACAGACTCAAAGCTAAGGGATAGAAAAGATATTGCATACAAGTGGAAACCAAAAGACACTAGAGGTAGCTATCCTCCTATATAATAAAAGAGAAACATGTAAATTAACCATCCCTTCGCTACACTCACCATCCAATCAGGAGTGAATATGTAAATTAACATGACAAAGATGGGGGTTAATTTGCATACACAGGTGCTGGGTGGAGAGCCAGCATCTTAGAGGGATGTGGCTCCCTAAGTTGCCAGGAGGAGAACAGAGCAGGAGAGCCAGAGGCTTGGTGGGCCGTGGCTCCCTCAGTCACTCCCAGCAGTTCTGGAAGCACCAGGAATTCTTGGAATACAGTAGTTGTGATGGCAGCCCTAGGACTGGAAGCAGAAGCCCAGAGCATAGGGAGCACTAGGAATGCTGGGAATCATAGTTCTGGTGGCAGATGGATCTAGACACTAGAGCAAAGTGAGCCTGGAACAAGTTACTGTTGCAGGTGGGGGATCAAGGAAAAGCAAAAGTGAGAGACATAAGTAAAATCAGAGTGTCTAGGAAAAATTAAAGGGAAGATAACTTCCAGGAAATCTCCACCAATGAAGCAAAGAAAAAAATGCCTCTATTATTCTATGAGCAACAAACCAAACTGGGTTGGGAGGTCTCAGACAATTCGCTCATATGATTGCAAAGACAGACAGAAACTCCTGGATTGGAGAGGGCTCCCCTGAGGGCTCCCAGATTGGAAAAGGTGCAGGTTGGGCTGAGGGGACTCCCTCCCCGACACCCCACCCCTCGTGCACAAATCTTTGTGCACTAGGCCCCTAGCACTTATATCAAACAAAATAGACTTCAAGCCAAAAAGTATTCACAAAAAACAAAGGTCATTCTATAATGACAAAGGGATCAATTCATCATATTTAGGTTATATCAGCAACATGACTGAATAAGACATCCCTCATTGTGTTCCTCCCTCAACAATAATAATCTGGCATGCACCCACAGAAAAAAAGTGCCATTGTAAGATCTGCGGGATCAAGCACCATCTGTCCAGGGGCCCAGGAGGAGCTCAGTCACCTGTGCACACATGCACCTAACCTTTATATATACTGAACATACACTAACATATCTAAAGGGTGAAGTAGACAATAATATAATTACAGTATGGGGATTCAATACCCCACTTTCAATGATAGATACATCTTTCCATCCAACAGCAGCAGAATACATACTCTTCTCAAGTGCACATTGAACACTTTCCAGGATAGATCATATGATAAATCACAAAACAAATCTTAGCAAATTTAAGAAGAATCAAATCATACTAAGTATCTTTCTGCCACTATGGTAGAAAACGTATATATTCAATGGAATATTATTCAGCCATAAGAAAAAATAAAATCCTGCCATTTGTATCAACATGGATGAATCTTTAAGGTATTATGTTAAGTGAAATAAGTCAGACATAGAAAAATAGAAACTATATAATCTCGCTTATATGTGGAATTTTGTTAAAGGCAAAATCATAGAAACAGAGAGTAGAATGCTGGCTAGGGGTTGGCATGTTGCTCAAAGGATACAAGCTTCCAGCTCTAAGATACCTAAATTCTGGAGATCTACTCCACAGCATGAGCACTACAGTTAACACTATCAGATTATATACTTGAAAGTCTTTAAAACAGTAGCTTAAATGTTCTTGCCACACAAAGAAAGGTAATTATGTGGGGTGATGGAGATGTTAACTCTAACTTTACTATGATAATTATTTTATAACATATAAGTGTATCAAGTCAAGATGTTTAATACCTTAAACATACATAATATTTTATGTCAATTATATTTCAATAAATATGGAAAATACTTTGAAAATTAATATTTTAATAAACAAATGAACAGATAATTTCCTTGTTGTATAAAGAGCCTTTCACTCACCCAAAAAGGAATATATTTCAATAGTACTTTCCCAAAGGAGTTAGCTGAGGTATAAAAAATATTAAATCATCATCATAGCATTTGGTGGCTCAAAGTTAGTTTTATGCCACACATAAAACTAAAATAGTAATCAAATAAAATGAAGGTGGAATAACTCTCAGGGGGATATAGAAATTATAGTACTCAGATATGAGAACTGGAATTAGTTGCTATCTTTTTGTGTCCCATAGTAAACCTTTCTGAATATTGCAGAGAAGTTACTTATACATATATCTATACATATATCTACTGGGTGACTTTCTCAACAGTTCAACTTTCTTTTCCTTTTCACTCTCAGCATTCATCTTAAGCTTCCCACTTCTGAGCCTGAAGCCTTAGTTGACAATATTGTTATACTGCATGCCACTGTATTTATTATTATGTACTGTACTAGGAGCCTGGTGCACTAGGAGTCCCTCAGACCGGCCTGTGCCCTCTCATAGTCTGGGACCCCTCATGGGATGTCCACCTGCTGGCATGCCTGGCCAGTCTGGGTGAGGGGCTGATGGCAGTTTGCAGGCTGGCCAAGCCCACCCCACCCACCCCGCCGCCTGCACCCCACCTGCCTCTGTGGCTGCTGGCCTCCATTTTGGATGAGTTAATTTGAATACAGCCACTCTGATTGGCTGGTGGGCATGGGTTGGCTGGTGGGTGTGGTTTAGGCATCCTGGAGAGACAGTTAATTTCAATATTACTCTTTAATTAGAGTAGATAGTTAATATGTATTGTATTGTTAACTATGTCTTATTGATTCTTCTTCACTGTCCAAACTCTTTTGTTTGGTTGTTTGATGTTATTCACTATTTCTGTTTATTAGAATCTTCCACGAAAAAAAAAAAACTTTATTGTTGAAATTATTACATATATCTCCCATCTTCCCCCACTGATCCCTTCTAGCCTGCTCCTACCCCTGCCCCAGGCTAGAATCTTCCATGTATTTGCCTCTACTGATGTCATATGGGTAAAATAAAATGTTATTTAGTTATGTGGAAATGACTTTGAGGACTGGAATCCATAACTTCCTTCTTATCCCTCTTAACCTCAAGACTTAAGGGAAACTCAATTAAAGGAGCACATATGGTCTTTCTGAGTCTACCAAACAGATACAACCTAAGTGGTGAACTAGGCCAAGTCCACATAACTCCAAAATAATAAGGATGATTCATTCAGATGCATAATCAATCTCATTTGATTAAAGTCATGTATGTAAAAACTGCTGTTCTTGAAAGGACTAACCAAACATTGATCTGGCTCAGTTAATGGCAAGTCCAATGTCATCATTCACCTCTATGTGTGTGTTGGGGAGAGAAAAATGTGTCTGTTCTTTTATAAAAACAATCGAAGGGAAAATGAAGGTGACTGCTCATGCTGCTGGGAATCTTGCTCTGTTCAGAGATACAGGATTAATTTTGCGCTGTCTGACAACTTATCCATCTCTGTCTAAGCTTGTTGTGCTGAAGTGGCCCAGTTTTTAAGTTGTCTTTCTTAACAGCTTCCAGCCATCCTTCTTTGCAGACCCAGAGGCAGCTCAGATGGTTTAAAGGAACAAATAATTTCTTGGTGAAGTTCTGCTGTTCCTCCCTGAGCTGTTAGTGTCTGTGAGAAGCAAGGTCTCAGCACCCATATCATTTCCCCTCTTCTGGTTGGAGCACCTGCTGTGTGACCTTTACTGCCTCCTGTGGCCAAGCTCAAAGGGAGTGTGATTGGCTGCCATCCTGGGAAGGTATTCCCAGCAATGAGGCTTGCAGCCAAAAGAATCCCAGGCAAATAGATGTGAGACTTCAGAAATGTTGATTGCTGCTCAAAGAAATTGGGGGTGTAAACTGATTTAATATTCTGTGTTAATTCAGATCAATCTGAATTGACAGAGATTGCACTGTAGAGCTGTGTGGAGTTTCAAGCCATGTTTAAACTCAATGGGGAAAAGAGCTCTATTAGAGATGTCTGCAGGAGTAGGAGTGGCTCAGGGAGGCGCTGTGTCTGAGTGCCACAGGGGTGCCACCATGTGGAAAGGCATCTTTGAGTCAGTGATTATGGAGCATACTAATCATAGTTCTGTCCCAAGTGCACGGAGGACTTCTGAGTGCCCACAGAACGCTACATGCTACCATTAACCAAGATTCTTTGATGGGATTTACTATCCTCCTTCCTTAATCCATACACATACACATATTTAATAATACAAGTATTTCGAATAGATGTTCCACACTTGGCAAGTCCTACACTATCTGAAAATATGCTAAACTGGTGCTTGTCAAACTCCAACACACATACCAATCACTAGGGAACAGATTCTGTTTCAGTAGGTGTGGGTTGGGCCTGAGTCCTGCCTTTCTAGCATCTTCCTCAAGGATGCCCATGCTGCTGATCCAGGAACCACACTGTGTAGCAAACTTCTCAACTCTCAGCTGGCTTCACATTTATTTCTCTTTCGCCAAAGACAAAACCTGGCATGGCTGACAAAGGTCTTCCATGTGCCAGATGCCATCTAACTCAACAGCCTCGTCTTCTCTCCATGCCTTGCCTTGCCCTTTCCCAAGCACTGGCATTGGGCTCCATTCTGTACATTCTACTAGTCAAGCTGAAGCCATCGCAGGGCCTGAGTGCATGCTGTCCATTTTGTCTGGAGTGCTTTTCTCACCCTTATTTACCAGAATCCTTTAGATATCAGCTCAACCATCCCTTCTCCAGGCCAATCTCCTTGAACTCCTTTAGCTAAGTAAGTCTCTTTATTGCCCTCTCTCATGTAAAGAACATTTTCACCTTCCATTTGGTGACAAATAATTGATAGAGCAGAACCTCCATTAGGGTAAACATTTTTTCCCATTTTGATCCTCCAGTATATTCCCAGCACTTAGCATATGGTTTCTTGTTTTAATGCTTAGACTACCATTTTCTTGGAAATGGAAATCCTCATAGTAGGTTATTCAGGAAAATGAAAGCTCTTATCCTTCAAACAGCCCTGTTTGGGCACCAGGGTGATGGAGGTGAGAAGAGGTTTGGAGTAGCCACTAAAGGAGAGAACCGTGTTCCCTGGCTGTGAAGAAAGACATGGGTTTGTGTTGCTTCAGAATGACAGTGATTTATCCATCAACCTTTCAACCTTCAAAGGACTGAGAACACGATTCTTTTCTGTCTTACATCAGTTAGTTTCTTGTAGGCCTGTGAGAATGCCCTCAACTCACCACCTTGCTGCTGGACTAGAAGTTCTTTCTGGACAGAAATGGGTCTTCCCTTGTGTCTGCTACTCTGAGTATAAATTTAATAACATGGGAGGCTAAATTAAATCTGGGAATATGTGTAAAAAATATTTGGACCTGTGGGATTGTACAGCCTGGCCCACTAGTAGCTTGCCTAGGACTGCCAGGAGAAACTTGTAAATTTTCCTGTGGCTATGTGTCCCATAAAATGTCATGTTTTCCTTTTTGCATTGGATGTTGAAAAGCTTAGCATCAAATTCTGTGCAAGTGTATCATGGTTTACGGCAAGAATTTGTTAAGCCATCTCAATTTCTCTTCAGATCAAGGCAGGATAAAGAAATAAATAACAAATCGTTGGTGACATAAATGTTAGTGATTATGATGTTCTAAGTGCTCAACAAGTGTCAACACTAATTCATTTATTAAAAAAAATAAATTGTATTACCCTCATTTTAAGGTGAGAAAATAGAGCAATTATATAACTTACATAACATCATAGACCTAACCTCAGGTCTAGACTAAGAAACTGAAGCTCAGAGAGGATAAATAACCAATTCCAGTTTACTCGGCTGATCAGTGACTGCATGAGTCCTAGGGCTGCTGTAACAAATTACCACACCTTGGTGGCCAAAACAACAGAAATGTATTCTCTCACATTTCTGGACACTGGAAGCCCCAAAACAAGGTGTTGGCAGGGCCATGCTCACTCTGAAGGCTCTAGGGATGAGTCTTTCCTTGCTTCTTCCAGCTTCTGGTAGTTCCTTGGTTTGTAGGTGCATCACTCCAATTTCTGCCTCTGTCTTCATGTGGCCTTCTTCCTTCTGTATGTCTCTGTGTACCTCCCTTTTTCTTATAAGAATACCACTCATTAGTATTATAATCTATTATGACCTCATCTTAATTTAACTAATTACCTCTGCAAAACCCTAGGTCACATTTAGTGGTTCTGGGTAAACATAAATTTGAGAGGCACACTGTCTGATCCATTGCAATGACTGAGCTAGTACTAAAAGTTAGATCTAATTTGAGGCAATATTCTTTATACTACACCTAACTAGCTATCTCTGAAATTCCTTTACCTTAGTCATATTTTCCATAATGCCTCTCATAGACAGATCCTCTCTATGGGGAAGATGACTCTGGAAGACTCAAGTTAATCTGTCTCTTAAAAGTGGACAGGTGGTTGATTTGTATGAAAGAATTACTGAACAGTCAGGTTGGAGAAAGTGTAATTAGTGAATTTAGGTTTAAAAAGAATTTTGTCTTGAAAAGCCAATATTCAGAGAATAGGACTGACTAGATAAGGTTGGGTTTAGTCAACATGAAATTTCTAGACTCACAGCAACAGCCCTTTCTTCTTTCATCATTCACCTTCTACCCAGCATCCAAGTCACTGGCGAGAAGAGTGCTTACTTCGCAAATTACTTCCTCACTTGTAGGGCCTCAGCAATGCTGCCTCTAAATTGCTTGTTTGATGTTAACATTATTCTGAAAATTACATCTCGTCCAACATGATATTTTAATGAGCTTTTGTCTGTTCTTGTTAAGTCATTTGGAGCTGAGCTAACAAAATATAGGAATGGGGAGAGATGGTCCTCAGTGATCCTTGCTATTTTTGTAATTTCATGGTTGGAACAGCAGTTCCCTTCACCTCTCTGTTCACCCACACAGTGAGAAGTTGTAAATTATAAGACTACCTACAGGAATGTTCTTTTCTAGCTGTGATTTCACCACCCACTTTCTTGTGGTGAGGAAGGAGGTGGGCGGGAGGTAGGGTGTCCGTGAAGACTCCTCCCCAGGGCCTGGGTAAATCAGGGGGTCTAGAGGATGGGAGGAACCAGGCTGGGCAGGGTGCGCACCAGGAATCTGGGTCAGCTAAAGAAGAGAAGACAACCTGCCATTTCCTGGGCTGAAGAGAAGACAACCTGCCATTTCCTAGAGGCAGCCTAGGGAGAAGGAAGAGTATTGCCAGTTGGTAGTTTAAAAGTCAACTAAGAAGGTTTATATACTCAATCTAATAACCATCTCCTCCCCCACATTCCATCCTTGGTAGAAAAGCCTCCTTTCTCTTGGCCTTGATGAAACCCTCAGGTTGTCTTGGTGACTGATTCCTTTCCTTAGTGACCTAATCTTCATTTTGATCTGATTTCTATGGTGATTCTTGGCCTCTGGGTGCTATTTTTTATGGACAATTCTTGGCACCTCCTTCATGAGATTCACCAGCTATTTCTTCTTTACTGTGAATCTTAAAGCTCTGAAAAAGATTCTGATGAGCAGAGTTGGAAATTACAAAAGGAAAAGAGAGAGTGGACTTTGTCCCCCAATAGGAAAACTTATGGCACAGGGAAGCAAATATTCGTTTCAACAATAGTGTTGGGGTCAGAGAGAGCTTCTATTGAGATATAGAGGAAAAGAAAAAAGGAAGAGAAGAAGAGAAAGAGAAAAGGCAGGAGAAGAGAAGGAGGGAGGAAGCAGAGCACTCCAGAACATCACAATGCCCTGTAAGCTGATCAGAAAGCCTGGGCCATCTGAGTAACATTGGCAGCATCTAAACATGGTAACCAAGAGGTAACTTGGTAACATGGCAAGTTCTTGTAGAGCACGTACAATGCAAGAGATAATTAGCATAAGGATTTAGACTCTGGGTTCTAGGGTCACAGAGACCTTGGTTTACATCTAGGCTTTTCTCCTTATCCACAAGTATGTAAATTAGGAATTTTTTTTTTTAACTTTGCAGAGCTTTGCCTCTTCAGTTGGAAACTAGGGATAATCATAACCTTTCTAAGAGGTTTTTGGGGAAGATTAAATGAAAGCCTAATGCTTGGGAAGCGTGGCCAGTATAGCAGCAGGGGAAGTGCTGAGTCCAGTGTGTTTTTACTATTTGTACAAAGTGGTGGGCAGCTGATATAGAGGGTGCGGGCTAACCCTTAGAAGCACCCAGCATAGGCTCAAAGCACAGGCCTAGAGGCTGGTACTGAGTTCCTTGCATGTCTGATCAGCTCCCATTTCTGAAGCCTGCTTCCTTCACCCCAAGGGTTTACAAGTTCTGTTCAGCCTTCAGTTCCTTCCTCTTGGTCCTTTTAACCTCCACATGCCAGCCATAGCCTGTGCATGGGCAGAAAGCTGGCAGGGGAATGAGATTCCTGATGCTCTTGTACTTCTGGCCCAGCAGCTTCAGTGCTCCTGGCAATTTCAGAGTGTCTCTCCCCCTTGACTTGCAGGCTTCTTCTCGGCTTGTCATTCTAGTCTTTTGTAGGCTCGCCTTCTCTCCAGTGTTACTCCTCAAATGTGAAACGCTGCAGGGGGGATTTGAGATGACAGGCCAAGTGAAGCTGAGGGGATCATGTCTGTCTGAGCTCACACTGAGCTTGCAGGTCAGTTACTCAGAAGGTGCCTGAAGTATTAGTTTGAAAAATGGCAGCCTTTCTCTTTTTCTAAAATGACTTGCATTTCTTAAGCCAGGTCTCAGAGGGCTTGGAAACATTCTTCTTTACAGACCCCATCAGCGATTCATGAGAGCATTTGTCCTAGATTTACTTGGCTCTACAGCTGAAAATGTAGAGGGCAGAAAGCTAACTTCGGAACAGTTAGAGGGTTTAACCCCTGACACTAGAATACATTATCTTTCCTAGCCATGGGCCAATTATATAAAGGACCATATGGAAAAACTTTACAGGAAAAGAATAAAGTATGTCCAAGTCAGATTCAGCCTGCAAAGAGGGGCCTGGTGCAGTGGGGGCTGACCTGAGCATGGCTAAAAGGAGGAGTGGGCTTGAGGAAACGGGAATGTCATAGGCTTGGCATTGCAGGACACCTGAGAGGCCTCCGTTTCTTCATCTGTAAAAGAGAGGATGGTGCCTAACAGTCCAAGTCCCAATGGTGAAAATATGCTATAATACAAAGACAACAATGCTGGCCACAGAAAGAAAGACTGGTAGCTAGACTTTTTAGGGCAGGAGATAGAGGTGGGAATGCGCATACATACCCGCGCGCACACACACAAACACCTCACACCAGTAAATATTCACAGAAATAAATATCTTTAATCAGGCAAAAAATGTCTAAGACATACAAATGGCAAAGAGACACATGAAAAATGCTCAATGTCACTAATCATCAGAGAGATGCAAATGACAATGAGGTATCACCTCACACCAGCAGAATGGCTACCATCAATAAATCAACAAAGGACAAGTGCTGGCAAGGATGTGGAGAAAAAGGAACCCTAGTACACTGCTGGTGAGAATGCAGACTAGTGCAGCCACTCTGAAAAACAGTGTGGAGTTTCCTCAAAAAATTAAAAATGGAACTTCCATTTGACCCAGTGATCCTACTTCTAGGATTATATTCTATGAACCCAGAAACACCATTCAAAAAGAATATATGCACCCTTATATTCATAATAGTACTATTTACAATAGCTAAGATCTGGAAACAGCCCAAGTGCCCATCAGTAGATAAGTGAATTAAAAAAACTGTGGTATATTTACACAATGGAATACTATACAGCTGTAAAAAAGAAGGATCTATTACCCTTTGAGAAAGCATGGATAGACCTGAAGAGTATTATGCTAAGTGAAATAAGCCAGAGAAAGACAAGAAGACAAGTATCACATGATGTCACTTATATGTGGGATCTAATGAACTAAATAAACTGACATAGATCCAGAGACATGAAAGCACAGAACAGATTGATGAATCTCAGAGGGAAGGGGGGAGAGATTAACCAAAGAACTTATACGAATATATGCATAACCCATGGACATACACAATAAGTGGGGAGAGGGGTCAATGAGGGAGAAGAGGACATCTGTAATACTTTCAACAATAAAGATTTAAAAAAATCTCAAAGATTACTGATAGCAACTTAGAGTTTTCCACTTAAATTAGGACTCCTCCAAGGGCATTCATCATTCAGAGGAGGTCTCATGTCTCCCTGTCTGGTCACTGCATATAGCATGAAACCTGTGTGTTTGAATTGCTGGGTTTTTTTCTCCTTGCCCCTCACTTCCCACAACCTCTCACCCAGCTCATCTCCAACCAGCCTGGCTGCCTCTGCTTGCCTTTTCAACAGGCTATGCAGGGATAAAGGGAATTCCAGGGACTAGGGCTGTGGATAGAACCAAAGAACCTGAGAAAGCATATTGAGATGTTTCTATCTCTCTCTCCCTGTCCCTCCCACTCTAAAATCAATACATATATATATATATATATATATATATATATATATATATATATATTTTAAAAAGAGATAGTCAACTTTTCCCTTTTTATTCCCTATCTTCCAAAGCCACTTATCACTTTCAAAGAGCCATTTCCCTCCTTCCATGTGAAAAAAGAAATCGTCTAATATTATCAATTCAATGAACTTTTTTGATTGCCAACTACACCCAGTAATGCTGGGCACTGGAGAACCGGACAACGAACATCTTTCTAGGGACTGGCGAGACAGGCAGATACGCCGTGTGCACCTGAGCAGTGATTACGGTATCACACACTGGCATTGGTTTCGCCTCGCTTCTCTCACAGGACTTTCACAAAGCCCCCTGATGCACTGTCTGCTGAAATTACATTCAGACACGACCAGAGACAGGTTTGAAGATTAAGACAAAGACAAGAGGGTTCATTTTCCCCAGTTCTCCCCACATGGCATTCTTCCTCCCAACACCCGTGTACAGCTTTTTCTCTGTCTGAAAACTTGCCCATGGTGATAACTTATCTAGTACAGACTTATACGTTATAATAAATATCGTTTCACTGGAATGGATTACCTCTCAGATCCACTCCGCCCTGAGATACCAGGTTTCTCTGGTCTTAATCCATTATCTGTGTTTACAGAAAAGCTGCATTTCTCCCACCATTATTTATTTTTGAAACCCAAACTCTACATTATCTTTCCTTCCACTTTTTTTCTTTTTCTAAAAATACAAATTGAGGTGCCAGTGTTCACCTCGATAAACTGTTAAAAACAACACCTGACCATCTTTTCTCCCTTGAGCGTCTGCGTATCAGAAGCATGGAAGAAGCCTGTGCTCATGTCCACGGCAGGAAGGACAAGCAGCTGACCTCTTCTCAGTTCACCTTCGGGAAAACACAACGCGTATAATACGTTTTCCCTCTTTTCTGGGGAGGACAGGTGAAGGCTCATTCCTTCAGGAACACTTCACTTTACTCTTCTAGGTTCAAGGTCACCCTGATGGCTAAAATGTAGTGCCAGGGCCACACGAGCTGCAAAGAAGCTGGGAAATGTAGCCTTTATCCTGGAAGATCATGAGTGCAGTTAAAAATTTGGGGTTTTATCTCTAAAGAAGAAGAAGAGAACAGGAATTGGAAAATAAACAGCACTCTTGACCACATTCCCTACTGAAGTGCCTGCAGGAAGTTTACTGCATGAAGTATGACAACACATTATAAAGAACCTTTTGTTGTTTTTGATCTCTGCAACTGCCCCCCCCGCCCCCAATAACAGACTTACCATTATCCTTAACACGAGTAGCTGAGAGATTAATTCTTGTAGACTTTGGATTCCTTCCTATTTATTCAACACTGGCCTACAATGGAATATCTAGTTCACACTTTTTTGTGTGTGTTTTTCATTTTATTAACATGCTTTATTTATGCCAACATATTCAAATAATTCAACATAGAAATGATGGAGACATTTTACATTAATGTGTTTTCAAAATCCAGCATGTATTTTAAACATAGAACACACCTCAGGTCACATTTGCCACATTTTAAGTGTTCAACAGTACATGGCAAGGGCCTTCCACATTGGAAAACACAGACACAGAGCCTCTTCCTGAGCTAAAGGATGCCCTACCCATGAATTTAAAGCGGAAGACCTGCAGCCTCCTTTGTCAAACTCAGGGTAGTGAGAGAGCATACGGGCCCACTTCTGTTTCCATCACCCCACCAAAAGTTGCAGTGGTCACTTCTTTCTTGGGGGTGGGGGGGCTTTTATTAGTCCTTTTTAGGCCTAGAAAGTATCACAGGATGTTCCACAAGAATACAAGAATTCTTTTCTAGATTGCACTTTAGAGCCTTGTTATTAAGCTCAGAAAAATCCTTTTAAAATATTGTGTTTTAAGAAAATTATAAGGCAATCTGAATTCACTATAGATATTTTGAACAATATAAAGAAGAAAATAACCCAATCACAATCTAACATCAAAGATAATGTCTATAAACGTTTGGAAACATAGTTTTAGTATTTTTTTTACCTGTTTACTAAAAGTAATTATAAAAGTAATACATTGTACATATTCTTTATGTAAAGGACTCAAGTGATGCAAAAATGTACAGAGAAAACATGCACATGTCCTCCACTTTGACTCATTCATATATCCACTCATTTCTGTATTTTGAATGCAACACCCCCAAATTTGAACTGTGGTGCTAAACCTGGAGCTGTAGCAGTAATGAAGACAGACATGTACCTGTTCCTGTGGAGCTTACAGTCTATAAGTGGACACAGGCAATGTCTGAGAAGAAACCACAGGTCAAAGAGAGGAGCTACCTCAGTTATAGGCGGCAGTGATGCTTTTGAAAACAACAAAAGCCCGGGCACTCCACCAAAACACCCAGAGGCACAGATACACTCAGTGGTTCCAGTGACATCACCAAGGCACTGGATTCTCTCTCCACTTTCTGGCTTAGCTGCCTCAGCACTGGCTCCATTCACACAGACCCAATACATCTTCCACACCTCTTGGAACCTTAACTTCTCTTAATCCTAGTCAGTATTTCAACAACACTGCAAAATATACCCAGGAATTAAATTTTATTGACCTGCTTGGGTCAACTTGGCCCATTCCCACACTAATTGCTCTGGCTACCATGACTCACTCCAGGAACTGGACACGGGATTCATCCTACCAAAACCATATACAGGAGTAAAACTTCCTGAGGTCCAGTCAGAAAGAAGAGCAGGAAATTATTGGTAGGGTGAGGGTGGACTGGCGACTAATAACCATTGTGGTTACAATTTGACACTTCCCGGATGAGGAGGAGGCAGGCTTACGAAGTCAGAAGAAGAGCGCTTTAGGAAAGTAAAAAGGTCCTGAACTGAGAGAGAGGTTGGCATGCTCAAAAAGATCAGGAGGCCAGAACTGCTGAGAGAGACACAAAGAGAGACAAAGAGAAAGAAGACATTGTGATGGCCGTCTGTCTGATTATATTTCCATGCAAAACAAATTTTTGTTTTCCCTTCACATAATGGGAATATTATTCTAAAAATTATTTTCTAACTGGTCTTTCTTTACTGACAAAGAATACCTTCGAAAGACTTTTCTGTCAATGCATGTGTCTGAATATATACCATATTCTTTCTAATGACCATAGTTTATGTGTATCAATCATTTACTTAAGTATTCCTCTAACGATGGGTATTTCCCCCAATATCTTTACATGAATCTTGAAGAAAATACCGTATTTTCCGGCGTATAAGATGACTGGGTGTATAAGACGGCCCCCAACTTTTGAGAAGATTTTCCTGGGTTAAAAAGTCATCTTATATGCCAGAAAATACGGTATGTCTTTCATCAGAATAAATTCTAAGATACAGAATTTCTAGAGTAAGGGGTGCATACATTTAAATTGTTGATAATATTGCCAAGTTGCTCTCCCAAACAAGAATGGATGAGATGTCTGTTTCCTTAACAACACAGAAAATGATCAATATGTTCAATTATTTCCAATCTAATGGATGAGAAGTGTTGGATAATTGTTGATTTAATTTTCATTTCCCTGATTACCAGTCAAGTTGAACAACTTTTCCTGTATTTATAGTCTGTTGGCATTTCTTATCCTAACTTCCTATTTCTATTCTTTGCCAATTTTTCATTTTTTACATTTATAGGTGGTTTTATATATTCTGAATATTAGTCCTGCATATAATTTGTGTCATAATATTCTCTCTCAGTATCTTGCTTTCCTCCAACATTTCATTATGAAAATTTTCAAACATTCAGCAAGGTATTGCTTATTTTAACTTCCCTTATAATGTCTTTTGTATATACAGACTTTAAACTTATTTCACACATCTATTAACAATTTCTTAAAACTTCTGGCACTTTTTATCCTACCTACAAGACCTAACTTACTCTAAAGTTATCAAAATGGTACTATCCATTTCATCTTCTATCGTGGTCTTGAATACAGATCTTCAGCACATCTAAATTACACTTTGGTGCTGGGGAATATCTGCCTTTATTAAATCAATGATGTTAGGAGAACAACTCTCCACCTGAGGGAAAAAGCAGCCCATTCTTCTTCTACCCATGTGAAATTCCATCTTTCCCATAAAGTAAATTCTTGCATAAGCATGAAACCATTTCTGCATCCTCTTTTTTATTCCAACAATCTATTCATTAAGCTGTTTTAATAACTCTACCTTTAGTATATATTTTGATATATATTTGGTCAACTACAGCTCTCCCTGTTCTCTTTCAATTATTTCTTCTTTCTTTTCTCTTAAACAAAACTGTTTCTCTTCCATTAGATTGACAGTTTCTATGAAATATGCTGCCAGGACTCTGATTTGGAATCCACTGAACTTTAGACAAAGTCAGAGAGTGCTGCCACCTTAACAATACCAGGTCTTCCCAACCAAGGACACTGTGCTCTTTATCCCTGAGCAAGTCTGGCAGTGCTGGCTTTCTAAGGGGAGTAGGCTGGGCCAGGGCCTCAGGTGATTGCCCTTCTCCTGCTCTGCCAGAAATCACCCTTTCCCCCTCCCTGGAGAAAGAGACAACAAAGAGGTACCCCATTAGATAGAAACTGAGGTGCCAGGACAGCCTCTGTGCAGAGCTTCTGGACTCATCCAAGGCAACGGGGCTGCTGGAGATGCCACACTTTATTTTATTTTTTATGTTTTATTGATTTGAGAGAGAGAGGAAGGGAGAAATAGAAAGAGAAACAAGTGAGAGAAAAACATCGATGGAATCTGCAGCCTAGGTGTGTGCCCTGACTGGGTTTTGAACCCGTTGCCTTTTGGGGTACAGACAAGGTTCCAACCAGCTGAGCCACCTGGCCAGGGCAGAGACCTTGCATTCTAATCTCTTCATATCCAGTAACTTGTGAGGGTTACCACTACTTCACAGGGTCACAAAGGAGAGTGCTACCTTGTTAATGCTGAACTTAAATCGTGGTAAAATTCTTGCGCTACCTTCCCCATTTGCTAATTTGCTCTTGGCAGAGTTTCTGTTGTCATTCATCATTCATTCATTCATGAGGAAGGGGTATGTAGGAATTAGTAAGAACTTGCTCTTTCCTGTAACCTGTTCTCCGGCCCCTTCTGAGGTGCCTCAGATCATTTCCGTCATCATCCTACATTCTTCTCAGATTTTATACACCCTTCAGCTTTGGGATATATCTATAGCTACATCTATATTTACGTATATATCTACAACTACAAATACATCTACGTCTACATCTACACCTGCGTCTACGTCTATGTCTATGTCTACATCTATGTCTACATCTACATCTACACCTGTGTCTATGTCTATGTCTATGTCTATGTCTATATATCTCACTTTACTTCTGCACATATCAATCTAATGCTGTAACAGAACTTGTGTGTGTGTATCATACATATTTTAAGGGTTTACATTTCAGAAAGGTGTGGAGAATAATATTACTAAAAAACAGTTTCACAATTTTTTTAAGTAAAGCAGTGCCACCTAGTTGGACAACTTCAAAAACCTGAGCCATAACTTCTACCCTATGTGTGGAATAAAGATTAAAAAAAACACAGCCAGAGGGAAAGGAATCCTGGTCTCCTGGCAATGTTCCCATCCAGATTCCTTGGGTGGCTGGACTGAGTCATGTAAGAGTACATGCAAAGATTCCAGAAAAAGTTCCAGAAAAAGGTCAATGAAGTTTAAACAGTCTAACTGTGAGTGTGAATTGTCTCCAGACCATCCCAAGTGTACTTGCTGGAGTGAGTAACAAAATCACACAAACCAGGCGAAGGAACCAGACCTCACAGAGGAAGACATGGCTTTAGACTGAAGCCCCTGAAACTGGGTGAGCATCAGGTTCTGCACAGCCTTATACTAAAGCAGCCTATGGATCCAGACAATACCTGCCACACTTAGCATGAGAAGAAATGGGACCAAGTACCATGTACTAGTACCAGGAACAAGGACCCTGGGACAAACGCCTGGGTTCTGGTCTTGGCTCCACCCTTTACCAAGCTGAGAGACTTGGGGAAAGTTCCTTCAACTCCCAGATCTCAGTTTCCTCATAGGCAAAATGGGATTAATAATTGCATCTACCTTACAGAGGTTTTGTGATGTTTAAGTTACATTACACATGCTGAATGCTTAGAATAGTACCTTATTCACAGCAAGGACTCAAGTTAGGTTAGTGGTTATTATCCCATACTTAATGTTAGCCATTCTTCCATTATTGTCACTTCTGGACAGGTCACAAGATGAGTGGGGCTCACAGAATGCAATGGTGCTGATGCTGACACCCTATGCCTGCCAGGGCTATATTTGGGATCCAGGCTGCTATTAGGATCTCGTTAAATGTTCCTGCACAGTAAACACTGCAAACGGCCCACTCTCACACAGCAGGTGGTGACTGGCTCAGAGCAGGAGAGCTGATTAAGTCTGGGAATGTGCCCTGCAAACATCACATCCACACCAGCTCGCTCAGAGTGATGGGGGGCCTGAGATGACAGGGAAAGGAAGCTGCTCAATTGTCTAAGGCAGAGGGAGCCTTTGGCTCAGTTGAATTAGGAAATGGCCTATGACTGTGTTGCCAGAATCTTCTATAGGCTGGCCACCTTAGTCAGGGTATCACTGCTCTCAAAATCCCCTTGACACGTTTTCCATTCTAATAGTGAAAATGCCAATTTCTCAGCTCTCTCAGGCTGAAGTCCTGCATAATTTTATCCTTCTCTAATTGCTCTTCCCATCCGACCCTGTGAAATGGTAGGGAGGTTGTCTCTGTGGTACTGGATTTAAACAGTGAGGCTGGATCCCCTGGGTGTATAGTTCATTCCAGTTCATCTGGGGGAGGTGGCCGACTCAGGTGAGTAGCAGCATTCCCTTGGCTGGAACCTGAGAGTCTGAATTACCAAGGTGCTGAGCTCTTTCCAACTCAAGGGCTGCCTTGCTTTCTGGTCTCAGGGAAGCATGCAGAAACTGCTGAGCGGCCACTCAGATCCCAGTTCCGCGTGCCTGTGTCTCCCCAAGTTTGCTTGTGCTTGTGGCTGCACTCGAGTGCCTTAGCCCACTGCCTTTCTGTTTTCTCATTTCCTCATTCACCCTTTTATTGCCTTCCCCAATGTCACCTGAGGCATAAGCCTTGTTATCTTTTTTGAGGTCTTACTGTAAACACCACATGGGTGGGCATAAGCTCAGTGGTGCGGGGAAACATGATTTTTGTCTGCTTTTATCCACTGGTGTATCCTGGCACTTAGACCAGGACCTGGCACACTGCAAGGGATCCAGACACACACACTTCTGAATTGTGAATGAGCAAATGAATGAATGATGCTAAGTCTTTAAATGGATTATCTATCTCACTGAATCCTACAAGAATCCTGAAGATACTATTATCATCTGTTTTATATAAGGAAACCAATACATAGAAAAATTAACCTATCCATGACCATAAAGCTGGCAAGTGAACCCTCAAACCAAGCTTTCTAATTCCAGGGCCTGAGCTCTGAGCTGCTCTAACAACCCAAACTACCACATTCTTGACCACTGTCACACTGTCTGTACTCTACGCACATCTGCGCTGATCCTTTGTCACACAAGATTTATCAGGCTGGATTTTAACTGATTGATTACGTGGGGAACTTGAATCATAGTGACGTGTTCCCCTGGCTTTTCTGGCAGGAAATGGCCCCTTCCACCTGTTCCCTGGCTGATGCTTGCATGTCCTCCCGGGCCCCTCACAGGGTTCAGATCTGAACACAGGACTGTCTGTGCCTCTTACCTCTCCTTCCACCACCACTCAGCATCAGGGGACTCTCCACTCCAGTCTTGTCTACCTGCCCACGAGGAGGCACCAGTGCTTCTTCTTACTGCCTGCAGGAGGGCACAGGCCAGGCTACTCTTTGAAACTCTACCAAAGTCCCAAAAATGGTGAGAAAGAAGTTGAGTGCAGAGGAAGCGCATTCAACTGCGGGATAGGCAAGCCCCATCCTTGGGCTTTCTCATGCCATGGCCCCTTCTGCATAACTGAGCAGCCTCCTTTTGGCGGAGTAAACTCCCTTCCATTTTACCCTCCCAAAATTCAGGACCCTCCCATGCCTCGGAGTTGGGGTCAGAAGGACACTGGTAGGTGGAAAGGTTTGCTTGACCCCAATCTGAAACCTGCCTTCTAAGTCCCTCTGGCTTGGATTATGGGCAGTGCATGTTTTCAGTTCCAGCAGGAGGGACTCTTTCAGTAGTCTAACCCTGAGGACCCATTCAGAAAAGCACACAAGTGACTAGCATGGAGACATCCCATAGTCTGGATTATTCTGTCTCAAGATGAACCTCAAGTGAGACAAAAACAGTCCAGTTACGCAGGGCCCCAAGCCTAGGTCAATGCCTTGCTGGACCCCACCCAGTTCAAATATTATCACTTTCACAGACGTTTCTCAGAGCAGCTACCATCCCTAAGGACAGAACTCCCATCTCCTGTGTGCCTTGCCCAGCTCCTAGCTCAGAGTCCTCTGCAGGTGCTGCCTGTGGAAACTGAATGGCCCTTGTCTCTCCTGCCTTGGAGGCATTCTTACCTCTGAGGCCTGACAACATTCAGCAGCTGGAGCCTAAGTAATCAATCTGAACACTTAAAGCCCTAAAGAGAATAAACCCTTTTTCATGTTGCCCTGGGGGTAGGTGCCAGGCATCCCTTGGGATTCAGCACATGAGCTACAGGACGAGATGGGGGAAAGACAGAGTTGATGGAGCTCTGATTTAATGTTCTTTTCATGGTCTATGTTGACAAGACAAATAATGACTCTCAGACAGTATTACCCAAGGATGTGACAGAGACAGATTCAGGTAAACAGCCAGGCTCAAGATGAAACTAAATTGTCTGCCAGTTAGTTCACCTGGGGATACTCAGAGCCCTGCTCTGGTTTGTGCAGAGGGAAGAGGCCAGCGTGGTCAGCATCCTTGCACTGCCTGTGATTCTTTGATCCATGTGGCATCTATAAACTCTAGCTCCCCAGATACAAAGGTGAACAGGAAAGAGGTTTGCCCTTTGCAGGAAAATGGTTTTTAGGAAATTACCTATGGACATGTGGTCAACCTGAGAATCTTCTAGATATATTTGTTCATATGAGCCTTCATTGACTCAAGAATCATTAGAGGGTATTATAGGTTGAAGGCCTAATTAACCCCTAGTACCTGAGGATGCAAAGTTATTTCAAGACAAGGTCTTTCCAGAGGTAACCAAGTAAATGAGGTTGTTGGGGTGGACTGTAATCCAATATGACTGGTATCGTCATAAAAAGGGGAAATTTGGGAACAGAGACACACATGGAGGATGATAATATGAAGAGACAAATGAACCTAGAAGGTATTATACTAAGTCAGATATACATAGACAAATGCTTTATGATTTCATTAATATGGAATCTGAAGAACAACCAAATAAAAAACAAACTCATAGAGACAGAGAACAGACTGATGGCTGCCAGAGGACAGGGGTTTAGGGGGCCGGGTGAAAAAGGTGAAAGAATTAATAAGTACAAACTGGTAGTTGCATAGAATAGTCACAGAAATATAAACTTCAACATAGAGAATCTATACTAATAATAGAGCAATATGCACATTGTCCAGGATACCATTACAGTAATAGTAACAACCAAACAGCAGGCTGCACGGGACAACAAGCCTGGCAGGGGAGTTAGCGAGGGATGACCAAACCACTGAAAAGCAGTCTGCGTGGAGCCACCAACCAGGCCAGCAGGGGGGGTTAGTGAGGGATAACAAATGACTGAACAGCAGTCTGCATGGGGCCACCAAGCCAGCAGGAAGGGCAGTTGTGGTTGACCAGGCTGGCGGGAGGAGGGCAGTGAGGGGCAACCAGGCTGGCAATGGGGGCAGTTAGGGGTAACCAGGCTGGGGGGGGCAGTTAGGGACAACTAGGCTGGCAGGAGGGGACAGTTGGGGGCAATCAGGCTGGCAGGCAGTACTCTTCCTTCTCGTGTGAACCCTAGAGGGGAGGGGGAATGGGAGAGGCTTGAGAATGTTCCTCTAAGACTTCATGCCCCTTACTCTCCCCTTATGGCTAGGTAGGTCCTAAAACCTGACTCTCTGCCAATAACAAGTAAACTCGACAAAATACTAAAAAACAAAGATCCAAAAGCACCGAATACTGTAGAAGACCCAAATCAGGCAGATTCAGGAGGGGAGTTGACACTCAGAATAAAAAAAGGGCATTATGTGAGGGCAAGGGATCTGTGGGGCTTTAGACTGAAATCTGCATTCTGTGGAGTGGCTAAAACTCCAACAGAAACCTCATCATCTTCTGGTCTGCAAAACCAGAGGGCTGAGTTTGGGGCAATGGCAGCTGCTGGGAAGTGAAGAGGAATCCAGAAAGAAGAGAGCCCCAATTTCTGACATAAACTCTGTCCAAGAGTCGGACTGAGCCCCGAACCACATGCACACAGAACAGACGTCAAGAACGCGGTAAGCTCTGTGCCCAAGACACAGAGTTTGCAGTTGGAGCCCAACCAAGTGTATTGTCTAATCGGCAAAAAAGCAAAAAGAAAAGCACTGTTTTTAAAACAGAACATAATCCAGAGCCTCCTCAATGTGGCATCCACAAAGTCCAACGAAACATACACAGAACCAGCAGTTTCTGACCTCAAATGCCATACTTACCTCCTGCCCCAGGAGAGAAGGCTGAGCAGCAATCCTCAAAGGGAGGGGTCCCGGGGCCATTTCAGCCCCCACAAGGTAAAGCTGTTTTTACCAGGATGCTAGGATATTACTTGCCTCTGTTTTTCGCATTCTTTGACAAGTGAATGGTGGAGTTTTCCAGAAGCGACCTGACTGTGATGTAAAGACAGACAGAAAGTAAAAGTAGGACCAGCTATCTTCTGCAAAGCCCGGCATTAAAGACGTTTGTGACCATGTCAAACAATGCCACTTTTCTTACTATTTTTTCCCTAATTTTGAAAATCTAGTTGATTTTTCATAAAATTATGGGCACATTACTGTTATTTTAAATAAACTGATAAAATGTTTTTTAAATGTCAGTTTTCACTTTCAATGCGGTAAATACAGGTAAGTATTACCCACTTACACAAATGCTCTTTGGAGCCCAGGTAGGGGCTCTGAGCCCAGCGTCTGTTGTTCTCAAACTCTGTCCTCATCAGAACCACCGGGAGAGCCCGTTAGACCATGTTGCTAGGCCCTGACCCCTGAGTTTCTGATTCTGTTGTGGGGCCTGAAAAATGTTTATTTTCACAAGCCTTCAGCTCATCCTTCTTGGGGCCACTCTGGTGCAGGGGATGCTGTGGTGGGCAGACCAGACCTTCCTGCAGGTGTTTATTTCCCATCCCAGCTGCCAGGAGTGCGCCTGCACGATGGCTCACAGTAGAGTCCCTCCTCAGGCGCTGCCCTCGGTAGAGAGAGCTGCCTTCCACACTGCCCCTCCTCTCCAGGGAAAGCCCACGTCCCGACTGGTCCTTTGCCACCATGAAGAACAACCATGCAGAGCCCTCCCAGCGCTTGGGCTCCTGTAGAATCTGCTGGGCTCTCACTGCATCTCCATTGCAGTTGCAGTTCAACTTCTCCCTCGGCCGGCCCAGTCCTGCTGCCTTCCCTGCCTTACAGGGGTGGTTCCCAACTCTCCTTTCTAATAAGCACATCTGCATTTCAGAGTCACTGTGACCCCCAGAAACCCAAACCATGATGAAAGGAAGAAAGGTCCCACCTGCTTTGTGGCCTGGGGAGTCTCCAGCCTCTCTGATGGCAGCATGGCAGCTCTTCCCACGTCCAGACTTCCTGGGCTTTTCCGTGTCGACAAGCTGGAGGCCCAAGCCTCTAGTCCCAGGTGTGCTTCTGACAAGCATTCCCACTGGTATAGCCGTCCTGGAGGAGTGGTCAAGACAATCATAATCACAATTGGGTGGAACCATAGATGCTAATTATTATTTTGAGTAATTTTCCAAACTTGTTGTGAAAGACATCTCTATTAAAATTAAATTATATAAATTTATAATTAAATAAATTAAATTGAAAACATTACTTTCTAATTATTTTGCTACCCTTGACTATTGTCTATGCTCTTGAGGTGATTTACATCTATTGTGTCTGTATGGTGTGCATATGTATATACTAGAGGCCCGGTGCACAAAAATTTGTGCACTCATGGGGGTCCCTCAGCCCAGCCTGTGCCCTCTCGCAGTCTGGGACCCCTCGGGGGATATACACCTGTTGGCGTGCCTGGCCAGCCTAAGTGAGGGGCTGATGGCTGTTTCAGGCTGCCCACAGCACCTTTAGGGTTCAGGTCCCTACTGGGGTGCCTGGCTGGAAGCAGATATCTGGGATTTATTTAACTTCTATAATTGAAACTTTGTTGCCTTGGTCCCCCACTTGAAGCTTGGGTTGCCCCTGGCAACCCAAGGTCCCAGCTGGGCAGGTATCTGGGGTTTGTTTATCTTCTGTAATTGAAACTTTGTAGCCTTGAGTAGAGCTCAGGGCCCACAGGGCCCTGGCTTCCTCCATTGCCCTGGGCATCTCCAGCTTTGTGGCTGCCGCCATCTTAGTTAAGTTAATTTGAATATTTGCTTCTGATTGGCTGGTGGGCATGGCTGGTGGGTGTAATGGAGTGAGTATCAATTTGCATATTACTCTTTTATTAGATTAGATATTTCTACCTACAGATACAATAGATGTCAATTACCTTAAGAGCTGAGATAATGATAACATGTAGTAAAATTATTAGAAATAAAAGTAAAGCAAGATAACCAGGAGATGAGTTGCTAAGCTCCATGAGGTGAGTAAGGGCGGGAGATACAGCCAATTAGAGGTTAAGTTGTTAAAATTCATCTCAGCTCAAGTGCTGCCCATTTCATCTCTCTCACCTGGGAGACCATTGGAGACTCTTCCATTCCTCTTAACTCTTTGCTAATGGCAACTCTAAGCCTTCCCCACTAGTCTGTTGGGAACTAGTATTTCTTATTTATCCACCTGGTCCTACCTACTCATATCTTATAATTCCAAGCCTGTGGGCAGCCTGAAACAGCCCTCTGCCCCTCACCTAGGCTGGCCAGGCACCCCAGTATGGACCTGAACCCTGAAGGGGCTATGGGCATTGGACTAAGAAAGAAGATATGTCACTACCTTTGAGTAGTTCGAATCTAACAGAGAAATGTGCACAAGTCATAAAATGTAGTGAGGTGCACACCTAAGTAAAAACAGAATCTCATAAATGTCTACTGAACAGAACTGGAAGCATCAAGCAACTGATGATTTACAGAGAAAAGTTCACAGAAGAGAGGACACATAGGCAATGTTTTTCCAGAGCAGCAGGGATCTGCCAGGTAGACAAAAGGTGCTAATTGGAAAGAACATTCTGTGCAAAGGCACAGAGGTAATTCAAGATAGAGCCTTTGATTGTCCTGGGGACAATTCAGGCTGCCTGTGCTCATCTCTGGTACCCGAAGACGTGTTTGATAAGCATTAGACCTGCAGGCGTCAGAGAGACGCCAGGTGGCTTCTGTGGGAATCACAGCCCTGAGGAAGGCCATGCTCACAGACTAGCATGATTCCCCAGGCTAGCTTAACACTGCTTCTACATTCATGTGCTCCCACAGATCTGTGTGATGATTCAAGGGTTTTATGATTAACCTCATACTAGAAGGGCATCTGTGAAACAGTGCCCCGAAAATCTTCCAAAAGCCAGGACTTATCTTACTCCTTGTTTGGGATGATTTAGATAGATCTGGTGGGTAGGTGGTGCTCAGAGGGCATCAGGTGACCTGCAACCTTTGCTGTCTGACTCTGGCATCAAGTCCAGAGTTGGTCCACTGAACCTCAGCTTAAAATAATTGGTTTAGATGCATTAAAATCCTGGCAAAAGTCCTAGAAGCTCCAGAAGCCTGTGCTAAATTTGTCCAGTTTCCCGTACAGCCAAAGTGGACGTTACTGTGGCACTGAATTCAGGACACAGCACAGGGCTCCCTCCCCCCAGACCTCTCTGTAGCCATAGCTTCCAGCTGTTTCTCTGGGATCAAGAGGCTTCAATGAGTAGCCGGGAGCAATGGGGAGAGAGAACACTGTTGCCAAGCGGGAACATTCTGTTCAAACGGCAACATCAATGGGAAAGATTGACAGGCTCCACGCTGGCAAGGCTTAAGACTTCAGATATATCACCTCATAATAAACGTGTGTGCGTTCCTGGCTCCCTGGTAAAACTGCCAGCTCCTTGAGGGCACAGGTCAGGTCTGATTTATCTCTGGGTCCCAAGTATTGGTTGGCTGACTGGATAGATGATCAATCATGTCCTACATGAAAATAAAATGTTAGTAACTTAAACATGTTTATTATGTGGGATCTAATGGACAAAATAAACTAACAAAAGACAAACAGACTCAGAGAACAGACCCATAGCTGTCAGAGGGGAGACAGACTGCAGGGCTCAAGGGAAACAGTAAAGGGATTAAGCCAAAACCCCCCAAAACCTCATAGACACAAATAACAGTGTGGTGATTACCTGAGAGAAAGGGAAGGTGGAAGAGGGTAAATGGGAGACAAATGGTGATGGAAGGAGACTTGACTTGGGGTGATGAACACACAGTAAAATACACACAGTAAAATATACAGATGATGTATTATAGAATTGTACATCTGAATCTTACATAATTTTATTAACCAATGTCACCCCAATAACTTCAATAAAAAGTAAAAAGTGGAGAAACAAGATGGCGGCATAGGGTAGACACCGTAAATGCAGCCGTGAACAACTATTTCAGAAAAACCACGAAAAGAACACACGGACACCACTCGCACCCACAGGAAGGCTGGCTCAGTGAAAATCCTACAACTAGAGAAGAGTCTGAGACTCAGAGGAGCAGCAGAAGCAAAGTACAGAGGTACGGAGGCGCGCGCACGGGGCTCAGGGAAGGGCTGACGCCGGGGGACGCGATTCTTTTCCAAAACGGAGAGAGCCACAAGTCCCCAGCGGCTCTGAACTCCAGTTCCAAGCGAGTTTCTGAGGACCCAGACACCCGGAGAGGGAGGACTGACTGGCACCGGGAGGAAACCCAAAGCGGGTTTCTCTCAGCGTTGCTTGCAGCAATTACCATGGGACACAGAGACCTGGTGTCTCTCAGCACAGGGCTTAAAAGTGCCACAGCTGTTTGCTCCGCCCCACCCTGCAAACTCCCCGAGGCCCCGCCCCTCCCAAGCTGCATCAGAGCTAGGGCAGAGGCTTAATCAACGCCTCCTTAAAGATACAGGAGCCAGCCTCACCCAGTGGCCAGAGTGGGACTAACCTAAACAAAACAGATCCACAAGGAACACACTCAGGGCAGATGCAGTGAGCATAAAAGCTCCACTGAAACAACTCTTGCCCCATAAGGGTGTCTCCAGCACAGAAGTTCTCCCACTGT